>LOJH01039139.1:0-14906 GCA_001685095.1 Ellobius talpinus | reverse complement strand
TATATATATATATATATATATATATGTTCTGATTTCCCAACTGGCTATACTTTGCTAATCCATTGGCTGAAACATCTTTATTTATCAACCAGTAAAAGCAACACATATACAGAAGGGCATCCTACATCACAGCTTGGAGAAGACTAGGGCTTGGATCAGAATTGGAAGGTGCAAGATCCCCATGGCTGATAGGCTGGTAACAGTGACATCAGGCTTGGTGGTAGATCTCCTAATAATGATCAAATTTCCTCCACACAAACTCCCCATTTGTTGTTTTATAATTCCCCAGAAATCTCCTTGCCTTGGTTCTAACAATCATTCTCTGGACAGGAAGTGATTTTAAGAATGTAACATGATATTGAAAAACAGAAGAAGCAGGAATTCATGAACTAGAAAAAACGCTTCCATTTTGGATCATTCTTCCTTCTAAGCACTGCATGCTTTGAGGTTATTTAAAGAAACATTTCTTTATGAGTTTTCTACTATGTTGAGGTCTCCACCGAAGGTAATTGGAACCCATGTCAAAGGCACACAGGGAAATATGTAAAGAGGCCTAGGGCTTGAATTTACTTTCAACCCAAAGTACATTGCATGTGCTGAGTCTAAATTTAAAGACACACAGGGTATAACACTATAAAATGCAATCCATTGTACATGACCTGTAGTGAACTTGGGAAGTGTAGGACGTATTCAAGGGAATATAAGGACCACTGGGGGGCTATTTTTATTAAAGCATTAGGTAGTCTGTATGTTTCCATTTTATTTAGTTTTGTTTTCTGGCATAGTTATTGCATTTCCCATAGGAAAAAGTCATTGTGTTCATCATTTTTCAAAAACCAAGTGCAAGAACAGTAAATGAAGAAATATTCAAAGAAAAGAAAAGTTGGACTGCGTTTGTCTTGAGGCTGATGAGCAGTGACAAACAGGGTGCTGTCGGGTTGGGACCTGCACTGCAAAAGATGACATCCTGAGTTCTGTTAGTTTGGAAAAAGATTTAGTATTTATAAGTATAAACAAGTACTTAGTATAAATAAGTACTTAATGTACAAAGTCCTTTCCAGAATGATCTTCAGACAAATTGAACACAATTAGGCCAATGATTAGTTGCAGAATGTGTAGGGAACATATGTGAACTGGCGTGAAAGAAGAGTTTGAAATGGAAGATGGTAAGATTAATACTTCTTAGTTTTATAAAGAACATTCTCAGAAGGAGTTCTCAATGTTTACAAGACCTAGGGTGCAGCTCACTACGTGCTTAAGAGTGGTTGTAGCTATGTAAGGATGCAATGCATCACTCCATCCCTCTAAGTGATGTCTGCTTCCCTACTTGCAACACCAACTCAGGCAACTGCCTCATTTACTCAGTTAAAGCCAAGACAAGTGTGTGCCAGCTCAGGGATTCTTAGCAAGACTTTTGAGCAAGAGTCTTCTAAGACCTAAGGCAATTGTTCTCAACCTTCCTCACACTGTAATATGTATGTAACCTTTCAGGACAGTTCTTCATGTTGTGGTGACCCCCAACATAAAAATTATTTTCTTGCTCCTTCATAACTAATTTTGCTACTCTTATGAATTTTAATATTAATATCTGAGATGCAGGATATCTGATATGAGACTGCCAAATGACACAGAGGTTGAGAACCGCTGACTTAAGGGAACTGTGGTCCAACTCCTCTTGGAACAATGAGAACATTCCAATGCTTCATTTTGGAGCAACAAACTTGCCTGAGATTGTCCACTCTCACCTCAAATGAGAAGAACTCCTGTGGTTGCTGCATCCTGATAGAACAGATGGTACTGAGGAGAAGCAGTGGCCATCCTCACTGATATCTCACCTGTGATCTCCTCTGTGTCCTGATACTTGGCTCCTTAGAACCAGAATCCTTGGGCTAGTTGTTCTCCAGAAGAGATGTCCAAGTCAGAGACATCATCGTTGCAGAAGAGGGGCTGTGCAGAAATGAAGTCTAGAACTTGCTTAAGAACAAGTGGATCAGGAAGGCCCCGGCCCTGCATCACGTGTATCAGCAAAACCTCCATGTGATGACAGTGCAAACCAAAGCTGAGGTCTGAGAACTTGAAGGTCAGGGCTATTAGTAGTTTCCTGACCAGCTCCCGGCTCCTGTGGCTTTCTCCATTCACTTCTCAGCAGGTGCCATTGATGAATCAGCCTTCCATCTTTCAGTTACCTGTACCTCAACCAAGAGTCCTTCAGTGATCTTAACTCGAGGTGGGGGGGGTCTTACTTTTTGTGTCTACACTCTCTCAAGTACTTACCAGTGTCTTGAAAGGGAATTGTTTGATAACACTGTCATCCAGTTGAGGCTTGGTCTAGTGATTTATTTTCCCCATATGTAAAAGCAAAGAACCTTTATTCAAGCTTGAGCTTGGATTCTCTGTCTATCTGATACAGCAGTTGAGAGCAGAGAAAGTCTGGTCTAGAGATTTAATCTCACGAAGATAGGCCTGGGTTCAAATCCCTACATTCATCGGTGATCATGGATCAGTGGCACATGCTCTTCCTGAAATGTTCCCCTCAAAACTGACATTGATATTTCGTTTCCATAGTAACACTAGTAAGACATGAGACCCTCACAATTGGATTTGTGCGATTTTCACTGGAATGGACTAGTGATGGAAGCCAGGGTCAAGTCATCTCCCTTTCTCTGTCTTGGGCTAAGGTCTTCCCCATTGTCAGCTTGGGATGACACATCAAGATGTCCTCTACCAGATATGGATCTTCTATGTAGTATCTAAAATTATAGTCCAAACACATTTCTTTCCATTACAAACAACCCAGTCTGTGGTGTTCACTACAACATCAAACAGTGAACTAATAGAGGTCTTTGTGCTCATTTTCTCATCTCTTTCTTCCCCATCAGACACAGAAAGCCAGGGTTTCTGGTCCCAAGAGAGATAAACTCAACTAAATCCTGTGGGGTGAACCAAATGTTGGTTGACATTAAACACATGAATGAGATAAAATGCTGAGCTTCCAAATAAGCTTTTTAAAATCATGGAAGATTGCAGAGATAGGCAGAGATGTTGAGGACACCCTAAAGAGTCCATGGCAACTTGGAAATGAGAGAGATGAACAGCACACATAGCCTTAAGCAGACTTGGGAAGCCTGTGATGTGTTACCTTTCTGGAATTTTGTCTGCATACCCCGTCTCTACAGGGAAGGCTAGAAAATCTTGGCCTCAGAGAATATAGAAGATTGAGCTAAGAGTCCAGAAGGACTGTGAATACAGAGAGGACAGAAAGTATAAAATTAAAGCAGCCAGCACTTGCTGAGTATCATATATGTTCCATATATGATAATTGTCAGGACTCACAAGTTGGGCCATGACCTTTACAAACTATAGAAGAGACATGGAGCTGTGATAAGCTGCCTAAAGGTGTTTCATCTTGAGCTTGGTGTGTGTAGACAAGTAGGGCTTTCAGCCAGTATGCACGTTCATTGTCCTCTTGCACATGGGACATACAATTGCATGAATGTCTGTGCATGAAGGGTTGAGGCACAGCCCAGAGCCACCTTAGGAAGGGACCCTAAGATATTCAGTTCTGTGTGTGGGGAGCCAGAGAGAGGGGTGCGGTCTAGTAGCTAGGGGAGCTCATGCCTGTGCCTGCACAGTGTGCAAATGTACCAGCAGTGTCGGTCCTGCTCCAGGAGAGGCCTCTTTCAGCGGGGTGGATGTACCTTTTGAGTCGGCTCAGCAGGAAGGAGTCCCCTTAATGCCACAGACACCGAGGTCAATCACACAGCCCCTGCAGAGCGGCCTGTCGCATTGCAATGATGAGATCAAGCCATGAGCAGGGGTGCACAATTAAGACAGGGCTTTTGTTTTGAAATTGCATCTTGGGCCAAGAACCATTCTCTTCTTGTAGCAGAGGCACTTGTGGGTTAAATGATTTGCCCAAGGTCATGTAGAAAGAATAGGTTCAACTCAGAATCTTGAAAGTCATCTTCCTCTAAAAGCAGTTCCCGGCTTCAATTTCCTGAACAATTCCTGCGTGTGAATTCCGCTGCGCACATGCCTGGGAAGGCCAGTCCTCATTGTATGTGTGCCCATGACCGTGGTATCCGGGGAGTCACTGCCAAGGTTAAGAATTTCCTCCCTTCTCCGTATCTGCAGGGTGAACAGATTTTATAGTTGCTGTTCTTCATCTCTCAAGTTTACTCTATCTTGGGCCGCAGCTTGAGAGAACAACAGTTGGAAAGGAGAGCCCCCACCTGCCCCCATCTTCCCCATCTGCCCCCATCTGCCCCCATCTGCTCCATCTGCCCCCATCTGCCCCCATCTGCCCCATCTGCCCCTATCTGCCCTGCGCCTTGTGGCCAGTGAAGGACAATGGTTTAGCATGAGGCCTCTTCAGTCTGAAATGCCTTTTGTCGAAGGCTCCAGTGATGAGCAGATGAGATCTGTGGGAGATATTTCAGTCAATTTCCAGATCATCACCCTTTGCCCTCCAGAACCTGGAAGGGACACTGCCTGTGATGAGCCCAAAGCTCTGTGCAGCAAACCCAGTGCAGATCGCGTGAAGATGGGGAGCCTTTGGTAAGTGGTGGTTTAAATTGTCCTGATTTCTTTGGTTCTAAGTCTATTCAGTGACACAGCCTCCTGGATGGATTTCATGAAGAAAGCACTTCCGTTATGTCCCAGAGTACTCTTCGGCATGGATGTCTGTGCTTCTCCCTCCCACCCAATGCTGCCCTTCCACCAGTTTTACAATCAGTAATGACATTTCAACTGACCCCAAGCCCTCAGTCTTGGCTGTGTGCACAAGTACAAATCTAACAGATGTCTGAAGGACTTTAATTATCCTTCCCTATTATTTAAGTGGCTCTATTTTAGATTATTCATAATGCTTTACCAAAGGAGAAAGGCAGGCATACGGACCACGGCGATCATGGCTTTTTGAGGCCCCCATGCTCCAGGTTTTCTTTCTAAACAGAAAAGGTTACCGTTAAATAGACCTCATCTTTTGATAGACTTGCCATTTGCTTTTGGGGGAGAGAATATATTTCTAACAAATATATTATCATAGAAACTGTACCAGTTGGGCAATTATTTAAAATTGATTTATATCAGAACATGGGCTCATACCTATAGCCTGCTTAACATTTAGGATAATGTGGTCTATATGATTATTTAAATTCAATTGTTAGTTGTTTCAGAAATGGCCATTATGTCTCCTGAAAGAAAGAACAGCACCAGGAGAAGCATCTGGGTCCCTCCCCTCCTCGTCATTGAAGGCTAAATTTTATTAGAGGCTTGTAAAGGTTTTCTAAATAGGTTTCAAAGTCTTATTTCTTCCCTCCAATGGCATAGATTACAAACCTGACATGCTCCTTCTTGCAATCAACAATCCTTGTAATTGTTAACTGACTATTTTTAATTCCATAGCCCCCACTTCTCCATCCCCGAATCCTGCCTGGATGCACACGCAGAGCTCCAGCTAGGTTGCACAGGCGAACAACTGTCAAAGTGAAACTAGAGTGCAAAGTTTGCCTTTGAATAAGAAAAGAAAAACTCTTTAAAGAGCATATGCAGGCCTAAATCAGTGTCTTCCATCAAAAGGCTGGGTGCTGTTCAGCCACTTCCCCAGCCGTCTCCTGGACACGTTTTTAAAACACGGGAGAAGTGCTTCGCTGCATAATGATGGATGCAGAATTCAACCTCAGAGGAGAGTCAGGCTCTTCCTGGGAGGGCTGAATTAGGCTTCCTCACTCTCTCTTTTCGTTTGCATTATTCAGTGGAAAAAGTACAAAGTGGCATAATGATGGGAATAAGTTATCTTTTATCAAATCTGACTTTAAAATTCAGGTTATGTAAAACACAGAAACGCACAGGAAATTCAATCAGAACCTCCAGTCACATTATGTACTCTCTGTTCTTGGGCAAGCGAACACTCTTTTGAGCCTGTGCCTGGGAGCAACTCCCGGATTCGTCCTTCCTGGTGAGACCACCTTTTGCCAACAACTGCCACCAGGGGAAGCTCTGAGCACATCAATGTTCGCAGACCAACTGAAATCAGGCAAGGCAAAGAACATGGTAGAGGAAAGGAGCAAAGTCTAGAAATTGCTGCCCCAGACATTAATAAGATGGAGTTTCTTTAGATCATCGCACTGTGATTTAACTACAGCTGGGGAATGGAGAGCTGAGTCAGTGTGTAAACAAGGCTTGGAATGAAAACCGTCCTGCACCTATCTTCTCTCAGAGAGAAAATTTACTCGCAGTGTTCGAACACAGGTCCTCAAAGGAGCTGAAAGGGGTGATTTGCCTTCTAGTCTCCGGTCTGCAGGGCATTGGGAGGTTCTTCCAGGTGTTTTCTGGCTCACCTTGGTTTGAAACGCACTCTCGGGCTCAGGCCAATGCATACATGCACAATCCCATAGATGATAAAGCTGACGTCTGTAGGAAGACAGTCACCTAATTGCACAGCGAAGCAGAAGAAAGCCTTGCAAATGGTATACGGTTTTCAAAGTGTTCCAAGCCTTAGGCAAAAGCCTTTCAACTGTGTCTAAAACTGAATGATAAAATATGTTGTACAAATTATCTGTGAACAGGAAACATGTGGTAGTGGCGGAGGACTGAAATGTAACACTTGTAAAGAAATGGGAACTGCCAGTCATCTAGACCCGTTCCTTTCTTTCCTTCTTCCTTTTTTCTCTCTTGTTTTTACAAAAAAAATAAATAAAATGTTTTTGCTTGCATGTTTCATCATTTTTTTCCTCTACCCTCGTTGACGTTCAAGTGTCTAAGACGCTTACCAGATCACGCTAGGCTAATTGCGGCTTGATTTCAAAAAACAGCAACAACAAAGAAACAGATGAGGCTAGAGGTTTGCTCCTGCCATTTCCTACCCCTCTATGGGACTCTCAGATCCCTCTCTTCTGTGGTTTAGGGTCTTGGCTGCCCATGTGTAGAATTTTGAAAGGAACTGAAAACAACCTTAAACAGGAGAAATGGGAAACTTCATCCTCTGAAAAGAAATGAACCTTCCTGCTTCCTTTCAGGGAAAAAGGTGGTGCTGAGCCCTCTTTAAGCCAAGAGGCTGGTTGGCTGCCTCTGACAACTGCCTGCTCCGTCTCACCCTCCATCCCTCTCTTGCGATGACTTCTCAGAGCTTTTCTCCATCTTCTTCTCTGAGACCAGCCTTGGATGTCTGGGATGCTTCCTCAGAGAGCGTCTCCTTCTATATATTACCTCATTGCTTAAATTCATGATAACTCACAACAACTAGATATATTTCAAGCCCTAGGCAGTGCAGAGAAAAGTTAGTGAACTTCGTATTGGGAGGCAACGAAAGGGAGAAGTCTGCTCTGCTGTGTTAGCATCCCATAGGAAGCCGCTCAGCAGGCATCCCACGCCTCCTCAGCTGCATCCTTGGTTGAGGCTGTCTTTCAGCATGTGATCATTTGTTGATACATAGGATACTTTACATTTTGTCCTTTTGCTGGACCACAGGTCTGCTTTCTTAGTCCTGGGACTGACCTTGGATGGAATGGCTTGGCATAGTCAAAAAGCCCAAAAGGAGGAAGAAATGGTTTAATTTACAACTTGACCATAAATGACAAGGGAACACAAAGGAGTCACTTCCTCGTGGGCAGTCATAGGCGTCAGAGAAGCCTGGACCATGCAGTCAGGTACACACTCCCCCCTCTTAGAGCTATGCAGCATGTCAACCTGTTCTATCCATGGAAGATGAACGTTATCTCTATCTTTCCAGCCTCCACACCCATTTCTCTCCCCCTCCCCTTGGATTTTAATTCTACAAGGCATAGAATCCTTATTTTGTGTTAGTTGTGGTGAGGAGCTGTGGTTTTGATGACTAATAAGGCGTGGTCTGTCTCAGGAGTTAATACTGGTGAGAAAAACTGGAACAAGTTGGGAGAAAGAATTCCAGCACCAGACTTCCCTTCCCGAGCGTGCCAGAGTGTGTGTCTTGCACTCTGAAAGATAGAGTTATCACATTTTGGTGTTCTTGCAGCATTGCTTTGGAATGCCAATCTTTCCATCCAATTTCTCTGCATTTTAACATGTTATTCAGAGGGCATATGGTTCTTCTTCCTTCCCACAGCCATATACAATCATGCCCACCTTTACAGCTCCTTATAAAATCTTTTTAAAATCCTTTTCCATGATGCTGCCTTGTCTCCTTTTTATTTAGATGGGATTTTTCATTCCATGTAAGTTCATTTTATATAACCATTTTTTTAAAAAAAATGGAAACTTCTGTGAGCATTGGTTTTCACTTGAATTGTTTACACATTTGTTATGCAGCATATCTGCTGCTTTCTCACCTAACTCATATGATTTGATTTTAACCCCAAAGAGGACTGAGAGCAAGGATTTGGATCATATGCTGCATGTCAAGACACAATTGATAGCATTTAATAATAATGGGTAGCACTGGGTAAATGCTTAGTTGTTTTTAAGGCAATATGTTAAGCTCATCTTATGATGTAATGCACCACCGTTTTCTACATTTTTCTGCTTAGGAAACTGTCAATCAATGTATCATCTATCTATATCTATCTACCATTTATCTATCAGTTCCTGTATTTATCTCTAGACACAGACTTCCTATATAACCTAGGATGGTTTTGAACTCATGATCCTCCTGCCTCTCAGCATAGAATTGAAACATGTGTACCACCATGCCTGGATGAAAAGAGATCTTAAAAGTATAACTGTCAGATTGACAAAGTCAGGATTTTAACCAACAGATCTTGGCTTATGTTGAATCTTTGGTGTGCTGAGCATCTAGTAAGTTTCTGGTAAACACCTATTACCCTGAAGTTAAGGAGAGACAATTTACAGAATTTAGATGTTCTATGAAGAATACTCCAGAAGAGCTTAGGGGCCGCGAAATTGGAGGTGGTGAATACATTTTTGCCATATGAATGAGTATGAAATTCCAGATATATTTAGCCTGTACCTATTAAAGATACATTTTAATATTTTATTATACTTCATTTAGTATATGTGTGTGTATAGTATAACTGTGTGTGTATGGTTGTACACATTTCATGGGGCACACGTAGAAGTCAGAAGATAACTTGGGGATGTGGGTTCTCTCCTTCTACTTTGTGGAAATTGGGACTCAAACTCAGGTCACCAGCCTTTCCATTACCCACAGAGGCATTTCACCAGTCTTCAAAGGTGTATTTTGCTCTACATTCTATATAGGAATTTAAAGACTTGGGGTGGAGAGGGTAGACAAATGGGATATGGTTCTTTGCCTCAAAGATGAAGAAAAATGGAGTAATCAGACCATTTTTAGGGCAGTGAGTTTTCAGATTTATTTAGTAAACTTCAGATGCTTCGTTTTACTAATGTGCTCAATTCGGATGCTCCCTACCAATATTCTATCCCTTTCTATATCCTTCTTCACTGTGGCCATAGACTAAAGAGAGAGTGTGCATTGCTGGGTGAGTATATTAAACAGCTACAGAACAAACCTGCTTTTTATACTAATCCCATGAAAAACCATCTAGACATTGGAAATACTGGGGTACTTCCACTGGTTTTCACAGTCCAATTTAGAGAAATACTCTCATTCATGAACATGGGACTTCAGGGCATCAGTCAGAGGTGCAGGGTGTGGCACAATTTTGCATACACTCTCCGGAAGCTTCAAGCTGTCTTTGATCTTTAGGAGATCAAAGAGGTGAGTTGGTGTCGTCGTCCACTGAGCACACATGGCTTTTGTGAGCAGATTGACAAACCAATACAGCATAAGTAAAATTGTACCAGTGTGTAGTCCAAAGCTTTGGGAAAATCACAGATTTCTTTCCTGTCTGTTAGAAGACTGAGCTTTGAAGACTTACCCCACGTTGTCCGGCAGCCCAAGCAGCCCATGAAAACTTTGCAGGTTCCTTATTATCTCCTGTATAGTATGCAAGAGTGATATGAAGAATAGTGACACTATATTTTATAGGAAATAAAAATGTGTGATGGAGAATTTCAGTAACTTGCTTAAGGTGACTGTTCAGACATGATAGATTTCTACCATGAATGTCTACACCTAACTCCAAGTCTTATGTGTTTTACCACTGTACTATGCTCTCTGATACAATGCTGATAGCTATTTAAAGAAGCTGTAAGAACACCAAGTAGATCTGCAATTTAGCAGTCTCTTTAGTAGTGGCCTTGGGGCATTGCTATGACAAACAAGTCTTCCTATTTCATATGTGCTGTGAGTATTCCATGAGATCCATGCTGCATTTGAAAAACGTTTAATCATGAGCTCCGTAGCTCTTCATCCTCCTCCAGAGAGCAGTTGGAAATGCAAGTCTACAGTCCTGCTAACAATTAGCAAGGCTTGATCACGTGTTTCCTGTTCCCTTCTTAAGTCTATGGACTTTTAAGATCTGGGCATGGGAATCATATTCCCCAGCATGCTCATCCTGTGCTGTCTTTCTTAGAGGTTCATGCCTTGCATTCACATCCCTGCATCACCATTGCCTCCCCCCCACCAGAATCCAACTGTGCCGTCTCTGCTTGTGTGCCTCCTTAGGGTTCTGTTGGAACATGCCCAATTAATGCCAGAACATAACCCCTTTGTATGGATTCACCAACAGTTCTGCACACAGCCAGGCTTCCAGGCCTGACCGACAGTCTCACACCAAAGCCTCCCTTTCTCAGCAGGAATCCCGTGAACCAGATGTCAAATGCACATTTCCAGAGTACTTTATAGGATCCACAAAGAGGCTCTCACAGTATGGTCCGGGCCTCAGTTTAGTGCAGCTTGTCAAAATGAATTGTTTCATTTCTATTCCATAAATGCCAGGTTGAGAGAAAGTATTTTAAAGAATATTCTGCATGAGACTTTGGGCTTTCATGTTCTTAATTAAAATCCCATGGGTTCAGGGTTAGAATCAGATCTTGGCGATGGGGGTAGGGAATTCAAGTCTTTGCCATGGCTGAAACAGGACAATTAATATCCTTTGCTCTAACTTCTTCAACTACAAGGAAAATAACATATAAACAGCTTACATGAACTTGATGGCATCTTTAGAGGTGGCTTATCAATTTCCTGGTATTAAGGCACAAGGCAGAGGCTCAAGGAGGAACTGTCTCCCCATTACAAAAGCATATCTAAACTCTTGCAATTGGGACACATTTCCTTTTCTTTTCTGGCATTGCCAACCTAGTTTCTCCCTCTGGCCTGCAGATATTCACATTGTTTGTAAGCGCACAACAGGAGCCTTCTCCGGGAAACTCTTACTATTATGAATATCATCTTTTCATAAACGAAGAAAGAAAAGTGTTTTAGTCTTTTCTCAGTTTTTAAGCAACTCTCAGACTCCAGTATTCCATGCAATGTGAACAGTATGCATCTTTATAAGCCACCTTAGATACCGTGTGCACTGTGGTTAGCTGAGGCCTTCTCCACATCAACGCTGTTTACAAGACAGAGGTTTTGTGGTGATGAAAACTCAAGAAATTCTCCATTCTGAAGCATCAGTGCCACATGTAGCTTCCCAGTGTGAATAGTTTGTCCAGGGTCATTGACTTTAATAACGGACGCGAATTTCTTCAGTATCCATCAGCCATCCACTCGTATCTCTTCCACCTTGATCAAATGTTGATACTTAAGGACATGACTTCTAACCTGCAGTATTTAGACCCAGTTTGAGCATGTACATTGCTTCATTAGATTCAAAGGCAGCAGCCCCTGGTGGTATTGATTATTCCACACAATTATGAGGCCAGTGAATCATGGTCTTATCAGGTCACCCTTTTGACTCCTCCTTTTCATATGAGTTCCTGAGCTCCTTGCTGCAGCCATAGCTTTGTCTTAAATTCCAGACTGTGTAGCTCTGATTTTTCTTGATTTTCTTCACTCAGGACATAATTCTATCACCATTTAGATTGATAAGCTGCCCCTGTACTAAAGTGTCTATGCCCACTTGGGTTCCAGGTATTATATGCCATCTTCTCTATGTAAATATCCAGCATCCTTCCTTTGAGACAACTTTTCTAAAATCTGCATCAACTCCAACTTTTTACATGGGCCTTTTTTTAATCATTATGATCATCTTTGAAGGTTTTCTACTTATTTCCTTTGTTATGCATTATATTCCTATTGTGTGTATATCTTGATTCCTTTGAGTACAAGGACCAGCTCTGAGCGTTCCTTGCATCTTCCACCTTGATATGTAATATCTGTTAATAGAGAGACCGATTAAATAGAACAAACAGAGCATCTTTTACTCTCCTTAAGCAAAAATTCTTGATATTGTCAGAAAGCCAACATTTTAGAGAACATGCAATTTTAGTTGAAAGAGTCTTAATCTTAGAGGCTTAAGAACATGGGTCAAGTCTTAGATCATCCACCTGCTCACTTATTGTTTGTGAATTAGTAATCGAAACTTTCTTACTCTTTCTCTGTTTAAGCAGGGATAATATATCTACATAATTTTGTTTCCTGAGGATTAAATTGAAAACATTATATGTAGGTTCTTTGGAACCTTGTAATTATAAAATTATGCAGATGAACTTTGTTTTATCATTGTTGTGGTTCTATTAAGAACATCCTTATGTTATAATCAGATGCTATTTAGTTTTAAACAAATGGTTTTTCTTCCAACACTTGTGTGTCTTTTTGGTCTTCATTTGCAGGTGCCTTGCTGATTCAAAGCAGGTAACACTGGTGGCTTTTCCATGGGGAATGCCGCCATGGTGGTTTCATTCATACAGTATGTTCAGATCTTAAAATGGAAAGCCAGAAACCTACATGTACATGCTCCTTCTAAAACGTGGCATAGGGAAATAGAAGACTCTTGAAAAAGACAATTAGCTGCAATTCATTGCCTCTTTTCAGCTCCAGCTATCACCTTTCTCTCAATTTGAGCTGGCCCAAGAGGGTGGGCTCTGAGATCCAGAGGCCAGGATGCTGGCTATTTGGAAGCCCATCTATGGCATTGTAAACAAAATTAAAGCAGATGGTTTTGACTTTGATTTTTCCCTTTGAATTAGTTCCTTTCTTAAACAAAATTTTTCTCTCATATATTATATCCCGACTACAGTCTCTCCTCCTTTCTCTCCTCTTAGGCCCTTTCTTCCACTTCCCTACTCCTGCAGATCTACCCCTCATTTCCCTTCAGAAAAGAATAGGCCTCCCAAGGATATCAACTCAACACGGCATAATAAGTTACAATAAGACTCGGCACATACCTCATATCAAGGTTGGATGAGATAACCCAGTAGGAGGAAAAGAGTCCCAAGAGCAGGCAAAAGAGTCAGAGATACCCCCTTCACCCCAGAGCTACCACTGTTAGAATTCCCACAAGAACACCAAGCTACACAACCATAACATATATGCAGAGAATCTGGGTCAGACTCAGACAGTCTCCCTGATTGTCACTTTAATCTCTGTGAGCTAGTATGAACCCTATTTAGTTGATTCTGTGGGCTTGACATCTGGCTCTTACAATCCTTGCTCCCTATCTTCTATGGGATTACCTGAGCTCACCCTAATGTTTGGCTATGGGTCCCTGCACCTGTTCCTATCAGTTGCTGAGTGGAGCATCTCTGATGATGATTATGTTAGATTCTGGTCTATGAGTACAGCAGAACATCATTAGGAATCATTTAATTGACTTTTTCATTTTTTGCCACTTGGGCTTGGTTCTATCCTGCGTCTCTAAGCTGTCCAACCTCTATCTCCTGGCCATTCAGCCAGTGTCAGGCAAGTCATGGTGTGGGTCTCAAGTTGAAAGAGTCATTGATTGGTCACTCCCACAAGTTCTGTGCCACCTTTATCCCAGCATATCTTATAGGCGGGGCAAACTGCAGGTCAAATGTTTTGTGACTGGGTTGGTATCCAGTCCCATCGCTGGAAGCCTTGCCTAGTTAAAGAAGATGGCCTGTTCAGGCTCCGTATCACCCATTACTAGAAGCTTTCACTAGGCTCACCCTGGTACATTCCAGGAAGTCTCCACTGCACTAGGCTCCACCTCTCCCCCAAATGTCCCCCTCCCAATTCTAGTCATCTCTCCCAGTACTCTTTCCTTCCATCCCTCCCCTCACCTGATCTCTCCTGTTTCCATCCCCACCCAGTCCCAGTCCACCTGTGAAATCTATTCTACTTCCCCTTCTAAAGGAGACCATGCATCCTCCCTTAGCCATTCTTGATACCTAGCCTCTCTGGGTCTGTTGATTGCACCATAGTTATCCTTTATTTACAGCTAATCTGCATTTATGAGTGAGCACATACCATGTTTGCCTTTCTGGGTCTGGGCTACTTCACTCATGATGATCTTTTATAGTTCCATACATTTTCCTGCAAATTTCATGTTGTCCTTTTTAACAGCTGAGAAATACTCCATTGTGTACCACGTTTTCTTTATCCATTCTTTTGTTGAAGGACATTTAGGTTTTCAGCTTCTGGCTATTATGAACAAAACTGCTGTGAACGTATTTCAGCAAGTGTCCTTGTGATAAAATGGAGCATCTTTTGGGTATATGCCCAGGAGCAATATAGCTGGGTCTTGATGCAGACTGATTCCCAATTTTCTGAGAAACTACCATATTGATTTCCAAAGTGGTGGTACAAGTTTGCACTCCCACCAACAACAGAGGAGTGTGCCTCTTGCTCCACATTCTTGCCAGCATAAGCTGTCATGTACATTTTCATTTTGTTTTGTTTTTTTAAAGACAGGATTTCTCTGTGTAGCCTTGGTTATCCTGGAAATCACTCTGTAAAATAAATTGGCTCTGAATCATGGAGATTCACCTTTCGCTATCTCCCAAGTGCTGGGAATAAAGGCCTGTGTCACCACTACCCCAGATGTCACCTGTGTTCTTGATTTTAGCCATTCTGACATATGTAAGATGAAATCTCAGAGTTGTTTTGATTTGCATTTCCCTGATGGCTAAGAATGTTGAACATT
>LOJH01039137.1:359-14906 GCA_001685095.1 Ellobius talpinus | reverse complement strand
TGTAGCACCATGAGGTGATGGCTTACCGGGAAGATTCTAACCTACGTCCATCTTCGGCCGGAGCTTCATGGTCTGCCTGATTGCCTTCTTCCCAGCATTTTGTTCTTTCTACTCCACCCACCTAAGGGCTGGCCCATCAAAGGCCAAGGCAATTTCTTTATTAACCAATAAAAATAACACATAGACAGATGACCCTCCTCCATCAGGAAAGGAAGAGATGGGAAACAATAGTTAGGATATAAGGTGAGAGAAAATGCATGCATGAATGAATGAATGAATGAACAATCTGACCTTTCCCTGTAATCAGATTGATGACTACCTCATCCAGCAGCTCATGGAAACAGATGCAGAGATCCACAGCGGAGCACTGGGCCCATCTCTCTGAGCCCAGTCAAAGAGACAGAGGAGTAATAATATGATCAAAAGGGTCAAGACCATGATGGGGATACCAACAAAAATGACTGACCTGAGTTAATGAAGCCTTTCAACTCTGACACGACAGTGAGGAAACCAGCATAGAACCAAACTAAGCACTCTAAATGTGGGTCACAGTTGTATGGCTGGGGCATACTGTTGTGCCACTGGCAGTGAGACCAGGATTTATCCCTACTGCTTGTACTGAATTTTTGGCACCAATTCTCTTTAGAGGGATACCTTGCTCAGCCTAGATTGAATGGGGATGACCATGGCCCTGCCTCAAAGCAATGTGCTAGACTTTGCTTCCCCATGGGAAGCTTTATGCTCTCTGAAGTGTAGATGGTGGTGGGATACAGGGAAGGTGGAGGGAGTGAGAGGAGGGGAGGGAGTGGGAACTGGGATTGACACGTAAAATGAGGAAATTAATTAATTTAAAAAAACAAACAAAAAAGAGTTTTTCATTGTATAAAAATAAAATCAGGGCCACCTGCTCAGGACTGATACTACCAACAATGAGACAAGCCTTTCTATATTAAATACTAATTAAGAAAATGCCATACAATCTTGCCTAAAGGCCAACCTTATGAAGAATTTTCTCTATTCAAAATCAGTTTTCTCAAATGACTCAAACTTGTGTTTAATGTAAATTAGTCAATACACCATAGCTCATATAAGTTATCAAATGCCAAACACGATCATGGCAGAGCATGTCATACCAGTAACTGGCACCTATACTACACCATTACTACCAAGAGGTCACAGGTGAACTTTCCTCTTCACATTTGCTCACAAAAAGAGAACAGATGTGTGAAAATCCTGCCACAATCATTTCCTTTAGCCTTAATTACTGCACTGACAAAATTATGATTGATGCATGTTAAATGCCACTTATTTATCAACCTACAATCAATACCACTGTCCTGAATTATACATTTCTTCTAGAGTAGATTTTGTCATTTTCTTGATATTTATATGAAAGCCAAAACACTGAAAGGGGAGTAAGTTTGATGTCATAGATTCTTTCTTTTATAAGAAAGATATTCAATGTCTTTCATCATTTATATTCTTAGTTAATAGAAGATATCTGAAAGATGTCTGATTTAGAGATATCTAACTAAAACATAGGGATCAGGTTAAAAAAATCTCCAATGCATGTGAAGATGCAGAACCATGTTCACAAAGTGTTTCAGAACCACTTTGTATTAGCAATGGTTTACATATTGTTGGAAAAAGGGGTCCTATGGGAACCCCCAAATAAGCCAAACTATTACAAAGGCTATTGATTAGTCTCTATTAATACACAATAAGGCACTATTGCTGAAGGAAACACCTATACTAATACTGAAAACAGAGAAATCAAGCTGGTATCTACCTAGAGCCCCCATCCATACTGACCACTGTTCATGGTACTAGATAAGTACTCTGCACCCTCCCAAAGGGATAGCATAACACCAACCCAACTCAGTTGATGTGGGATCCCACTCTGTAAGCTTTGAATATGTTTTGCTATCCTTGGTTAATAAAGAAACTGTTTTGGCCGATGGCTTAGCAGAGTAAAGCCAGGCAGGAAATCAGAACAGAGATATATAGAGAGAGTAGGCAGACTTCAAGAGACACCATGTAGCCATCCAAAAGGTAAGAGGTAACAAACCGAGAGACTCATGGTAGAATATAGAATAATAGAAATTGATTAATTAAGGTGTAAGAGCAAGCTAGAATAATGCCACAGATATTGGTCAAACAAAATTGTAATTAATATAGTTTCTCTGTGATTATTTGGGTCTGGGTGACCAGGAAACAAAAGAAAGTCTATTTCTACATACAATGGTGACCTGAATGCAAGATTGGCTAGTGCAATAGCACAAATCTTGTGGGAGTCACCAACCAAGAACTGAAATAAGGCTCATTACTAGTAAGTTGTACTTGGGTGACTAAGAACCTGAGACTAGATAGCACAGATAGCAAGGATAAAATGAAATACTACAAATTTACTAAAAGAATGTAGCAATAAAATAACTCCAATGACATTCTGCTATACTCAAAATTCAGTGCCTTTCTCAGTCATCATCAGACAAGCCTTCTCCTACAGTAGATGAGAACATACATGGCGATCCACATTCGGAAAATATGCGAAGAGTGAGAGAACTTGGAACACTCAGTCCTAAATGAAAATTTTCCATCAAATCAAGGATCTTGGGGATCCCTGGGAAGAAGAAGAATGAAGATAGTAAGAGCCAGGGGCATAGAAGACACTAAGGAATCAAGGCCTCCTAAACACAGCATAGCAGGACCACACAAAGTGACCTCACAGAGACTATGGAAACATGGAGAAAGTATGTATGGTTCTGCACCAGAAAAGATCCCAGTACTGAAAAGAGAAGTGTCCACAAATACCCCCATCCTTGGACCAGAAGCTGTCTTCAAATGATAACCACTTGCAAAGGAAACATTTGTTTTCTCCAAGGGTGTCTCATTGAGTATATAAATGGGAGGCCACATGCCTAACAGTAGATGACTAGCCTAGAACAAACACAATGGCATTTTGGGAGGTTTTGCCTCATAATGTTGTGTCAGGGCATTTTTTAGCCTTATAGGTCCTTTGTGCATATATTATAGCTTCCAGTTTTATATTTTTATGGGATTCCTGTGTGTACAAAAATGTCTATCGCTGAGTCTATGTTTCTTGTGTTTTTTCTTTGGCTATTTTTATTGTGTTTGTTTGTTTAGACCTATTCAAACTTCTTTGGTTTTGTTTCTTATTTTATTTTATTATTATGCTTTTAATTCCTTTTTTTTCTCATGAGAGACAGAATACTTGTGGATTCAAGAGGAGGAAAATTTGAGAAGATCTGGAAGGAATTAGGGGAATGAAAACTGTTATCAGAAAATACTGCATAAAAATATTTCCATCCAGAAGAAAATCCAACTGCATAAAAATCTAGCCAATTCTCTCCTAGTACACACACACACACACACACACAAACACACACACACACATCAAATTCTTTCCTAGTTCCTTTCACATCTCCAGGCACAGGCAATGTGACCAACTTAAACAATACAAAACATGCTTTCCTTCCTATTGATCAGGCTTGAAATCAAACCAAAAATGTGTTATGTGTCACCACCATAATATCGTCATTATTATTACATTGGGACAATTTGCCTGGAAATGTGGCAACATACCTGGCAGGACATACAGCGAAGAAACTTTGTCAATGGCCTTTCTCCACAGTCTGCGCATAACACCTTCTGCCACTCTGAAAGCTAGTAAGCACAGCAGAAGCTTCCACCAAAGTATCAGAGAAATATCTGTGTGTTCTGTATCCAAAGTATGCAGTATCTTCTGCAATAGGATCTTACCACCAAGTTGTGATGCATAACCAAGAAAAATTGCAATAATGTGCAATATTCTGGGGTCCTCCTCTACTTCCTCACCTCCTATCACCCATCCATATAAACGTTTTGTTCCTAGTCTTCCACACCTTTACTTTCATATCAAAGTATTCCATTATTCCACTATGAAACTTATAGTACCACCCAACTTCTTCTCTAATACTCCCTTGGTATCTCCTGGAAATCTACAGGCACTCTAAGATAAACACACTAAATTACCTATATCTTCATTAATTTTTATTTTGTCTTTCTGTAAATCAGAGCTGTACATATGAAGACTGTACATTTTAAATAAAGCCTACAGAAAAAAATACTAAGAGAAAGCAAAAGAAAAGGTAAGGGTGAGGAAAAGGACATGTGAGATATAAAAAGAAAAACAGATTGAGGTTGGAGTTTAAAATAAGAGGATATTAGAGCTAGTGGGGAAGTAGAAAGATGAGTATGGAAAATCTACTAAAATACATTATATTCAAAAGGTAAATAATGATATATAATAACTTTTATGTTCTTTGGAAAATATAGGACATAATTCAAAAAGGATAAAACAGAAATGTGGATATGTGGAACCTCCTCTATGTTAATGAAGGCTCTATCCAGATCCCTGAAACTACTCGGCATATCCATTCAGAAGTCCTTTAAATGAGGAAGGTGGCAAGCCTTACTCTACTCAGAAAGACACTGATCAACTTGTTTTTCAATTCATCAGCACCATTCTAAATAGGGCACTGCATCCACAATCTTATTTGTAAAATTTTCATGCATTAGATGCATAAAGCTTCTCAGTTTTCTTTAATATCACCTCCAAACATGTCTTCCCTAATTTAACTTATTAAAAAGAAATATATAGTTATGTGAAATGGGCTGGGGGGATTGAAGCTGGAGGAATAAACTTGGGGGGAGGAAAGGACATACAGGGAGTGAAAACTAACATTAAGGGCTAATTAAGGAGTTATATGGAAACTTACTACTGTAGAAGTTTCTTAAATTGTATATACATGTATAAAATAAATCTGAACATAGTCACCAAATAATGGAAGAAACAATGTCTCAACTAGATACCTTTCACCATCAAGTGAAACATCCAGTGCCAGGAATGGATTACATTTACATGAGTCACTGGGCAAATGGAGACACCCACACCCACAAACAACTTAGGGTATTGCAATACTACCACAAAGTAATGATGAAATTAATCAGCTATTAACAGGAAGTGTGCTAGAAGCCTCAGAATTTCATAAGAAACACCATGCTAATAGCAAAGGTTTGAGGAGTTTTCTATCACTTGGCAGCAAGCCGTGGAAATATCCTATTTGTCCTTTGCATAACCAAACACCATTACCTGCAGGAAGCAACTCAAAAGGTACCCAAAGAAATGAAATTTGACAAATGGATGTTTTTCATCTTGCACAGTTTCGAAAATTAAAGCGTATGTACCATACCATATTTATATATTCAGAATTTCAGTGGGAAACTGCTTTCAGTTCTGAAAAGGCTGATTCGGTCATTAAACATTTATTATAAGTTCTGGGATACCTGTACAAATTAAGACTGACAATGCTCCAACATATGTCTCTAGTAAAATGAAACAGTTTCTTTGCATATTACTACATAAAGAGTATTGCAGGTATAGCACAAAATCCTATAGGACAAGCAGTTATAGAAAGATGCAACTGCATTTTAAAAGATGTACCTAATAAACAGAGAGGGGTAATAAAGACCTAATAAAGACTTAATGATTTCCAATTTTAAGTGTTCATCAGAAGACCACTGAAATTACCCTCTCCTCACAACTTAATGTAGATAAATGTCTCTGCTAGCTTTCTCATTTCTATAGTTCTCCTCACCTATCCACAATAGAGTGATAATACAGAATTCTTATGAATCTGACATTACTTTCCATCTTCATTTCCTCTCTTATTACCCAGTCTAGCCTACTATCTGTTTCCAAGGGTGTTAGTAAAAATTAACTCCTATTATAAAGCAACTTAAGATCCCTAGTCTTGTATTTTTTAATCACCTAATGATGTGAGGAGTGAGAAATTAAAATCATCTTAAGTATATACCCTATATTCAAATATTATCAGGAAAGGTATGAATATAGTAGATGCATCTATTCCACACATATAAGTTATAACAAATAAGGAACTTAGTGATCCTGAATCTACCCAGAGAAGTGCTTCTGACATATACTTCATATGACTGGAATAGTATGAATACACTTATGACACACTTCAGATAAACATTTTGCATCTCAACCTCTATCATTTCCTTTACTTTTCATCAAAGCACCAATAAAATAAGCTATATTTACATCCTGACATTTGTTCATAATTCCTAGAAAGTAATAAATTCACTTTCCTATACTATTCAGCTTTCTTAGAGGATATCCTCTTACTTGTCTCCTCTTTTGTTATAAAGTTGTGACTATCAAGAGAATAAATTTGTTTATCTTTGCTCTTCTTATATTAGGACATACTGCAATGTCTTTCTTTCCCCCCCATATAAACCAGTGGCTATTACTTTTATGCATCCCCCATCATATTAAGCTTGAATGTACATAATTGTAAAGATAGTTAACATACTTTCACATCATTTCACTCATGTATAACTGATGCGGTAATGTCTATCTTGCCCTACTTCAGGTAAATGTTTATAAACTTGCTCAATTTCTCTTGCATATATTATTAAGTATCTTGTGGTCTATATTTTCTCTGCTAATCTGTGGTGTTGATATTAAAACTAACAATGCAGTGATAATTGCAGATGTCTAACAAACCCTCCTGGGATAAAGGATTGTATCTTCAAGAAGCCTAAAATTTGTATCAATTTTCCTAGAAAGACACTGTCTGTCAAGAAATGTCCCAGGTATACAAGTTCTGAAATCTGAATGGGTGATTGCTTACAACATGCTGAATGTGGAGGTCTTAAATCAGCGAGCTCCACCATCCCATACAGTTTTTATGACTTCTTCCATTACTGCATGATAGCAGAACGTAGGCTTACTTCCTACTTAGTCCTAGTTACTTTAAAATCCCCTGTACATCAAATACAATTACATCTTTTCTATGGATGTTCTCACCTCTTGTCTTTTTACTTGGATGAATTTCTGGGTCAAAAAGATATGCTTTTGTTCATTTTTATTTTAGAAATAATCATTGTTTCTTCCTTCTGTACTGTAACTGAATGCTTTGGAGATCATGAATTGAGAATTATTATTAAGGTAAACTGGCTCCTGTTATCATAACAAGCCTGACTAAAATCAGAATCAGTAAGGCAACTTAAGTGGTAATTGCCTATAGGCTCGTATATTTGAATGCTTGGTCCCCAGTCAGTGCAACTATTTGTTGAGAGCATATTATCCCTAGGAGGGCTTTGAAGTTTAAAAAGTCTGTGGCACACCTAGTTAGATTAGTTAGATCTCTGCCTGCTATCTGAGGATAGAGGCTAAACTCTCAACTACTGTTCCAGTGTCATGCCTCCCTGCCTGCTGCCATATTCCCCACTATGATGGTTGTGGAATCTGAAACTTAAATTCCTCGAGAGAATCTTTCTTCTATAAGATGTTCTGGCCACAGTGTCTTTACAGCATTAGAAAAGCAACTAAGAGAGGCCATTCAAGGGTAAATTCAGCTATAAACAAATGATAGACTTTGCAAGCTTTAGTCTACCATGTATACTTGATCACATATATTTATTGTGAGCCATTATGAGGCTAGTATGAAAAATAGCACCAGGGAAATTCCCAGGAATCCACAAAGATGACCGCAGCTAAGACCCTAAGAAATATGGAGAGAATGCCTGAACTGGCCTTCCCTTGTAATCAGATTGATGACTATATTAAATGTTACCCTAGAACCTTCATCCAGAAACTAAGGGAATACGATGCAGAGATGCACAGTTAAGCATTGGACCATGCAACTAGAGACCAGTCAAAGAGAGGGAACAGCAATGCTTCCAGAAAACAGTCAAAGAGAGGGAAAAGCAATGCTTCCAGAAACCAGTAAAAGAGAGGGAATAGCAAATGTAATCAGAGATGCTTCACTTGGCATGTGATAGAAACAGATGCAGAAATCCACAGCCAAACATTAGGTGGAACTCGGGAAATCCTGTGGAAGGGGAGGAAAAATAACTGGAACCAGAGGGGCCAAGAACACCACAGGAAAACACACAGAGGCAACTAGCCAGGGCTCATGGGAGCTCACAGAGACTGAACTGCCAACCAGAGAACTTACATGGGACTGGCCTGGGCCCTCTGCACACGGGTTGAAGTTATATTGAGATTTTAACTAAGTTCTCTTTAAAACAGAAAACTGTAATTTATTTATTTATTTTTCAGTTTGTTTGATTTATAGTTTTTGTGCTTTGTTGCTGCTGTTTTCCTTGATTGATTTCTGATGATATTTTTGAGAAAGAACATGGAGCTGGGTAGGTTTAGGAGGTAGGTGAGGAGTAGAAGGATCTGGGAAGAGTTGTGAGAGAGGAAAGAATGTGGTAAGAATATATGAAAAAATTTAAATAAAAATTTAAAGAAGAAAATAAACAAGACAAAATTTCAGGACCGTTAATGAGTTAAGACCATTATAAATATGTAGTTCATTGGTTTACTGGAAATGAATACAAAACTCTATATGTGTAATAATAAATTTAGTGTGGTTTTTAAAAATTGAGTAATGTAATACACAAAAGTCAATTATACATAGCAATGATCAGTAAGAACAGGCAATCAACCTAAAACAGACTGAAACCAAACACTTGAGCAGTAAGTGGCATATTTTGACAAGCAAGCACATTTTTGGGGGCAACACTTAATATGCACTGGTATCAGAGTATGAGCTTAATATATTTTGAGAAGCCCTCCAGATATGTCAGAGTTACCCACCAAGGAAACTAACTTTAGCAATGATGTATAAGGTCCAATTGTTACAACTATAATGCTAATGGGAAAAACAATGTCTCAGGACTGCAAGCAACATTTATCCGGCAAAATTTAATTAAACTTGACAAGTATTTCTATTTTCATTATATTAAAATAAAAGTAATCTCAAAGAGTAGTGTATTAATGAGGAAAATATCTATTCTTCTTTGTCCCTGGAGATTTTAGGATAGTACCCAAGGTGATATATACTCAACTCATTCCTAAGTGATAACAAAAAGATAAATAAAACTACTTGTAATTTTAGTGTAAGTTAGTTTACTATTGCTGAAAATAGTAAAAAAGAATGAGGGGGATGACAAATAGAAGAGAAAGAGAAAGCAGAAGAAGAGGAAATAAAGAAAACAGGGGCTATGGGAATGTTTTAACTGGTGAAGTATATGCTGTGCAAACATGAAGACCCAAGTGAATACCAAGAACTCACGTAAATATGAGCATGGTATCCTGCATCTATAACTCTAGTGTTCCTGCAGTGAAATGGGTGATTTCAGACAGAGAATCAGAAGCTCACAGGCCAACTATCCTGGCCTATGCAGTATGAACAACTAAGAGACTTTTACATAAACAAAGGTGTAAATGGACATTTCCTGTCCCAACTACCTGGTGCCAAATAACCAACTCAGAGGTTGAATATGAATTATAAATGCTCAGCCAAAAGCTCAGGCTTTTTACTAGCTAACTCTTATATTTAATGTGACCCACATTTCTATGCATGCTTCGCCACATGTCACATAGCTTGTTACCTCATTTTTTATATGTCCTGCTTTCCCATCAGCTGGCTGGCATTTCTTGAAACCCTCACCCTTCTTTTCATCATCATTCTCAGTTTGGCTCTCCTGCCTAACTTCCTTCACAGGTACTGTCCTGTCAGGTTTTTATTAAATAATGAAAGTATATATATATATTCATAGTGTAGAGAAGGATTGTTCCAGAGAATTTCACCATTCTTGCCTAATTAAAAAGGTTTTAACCTTAACGTGGTAAATTTATATAAAGCAAACACAGTTATTAAGAATTATAGTAACACTACCTAATCCATTTGCATCTGGCATAGAGAAAATAATTATCTATCTTATCTTGATAAGTATAAAGTTTGTATCTAATTTACTTTCTATTGTAACTAAGGAAAAGAAAAATTATAACTAGTCTTCAACTCCAAAGACCACAGAAGGGTGAAATATTACCAACAACAGGGATATCAGGCTGCCTGAATAATCACCCAATGTTTCTCTATATCGTTGGGGCATCAAACTCTGGACTACCAGCTTAGCATATCTGACAGACTTTCCTGTGAAGAGAAAACTGAATGACTGTCCTACCTTATCTGGGCAAATTCTGGCAGTCGCCTTACTTGCGCCCTGCTGATTCAGTTTGGACAGTGTACTGTATGTAATTGAGACAAGGATAGTTTCTTGTCCAGTGGATAGCTTTTGCCACAAAGAAAGTAAACTCCACATAAGGTTTCTTTGAAGCTCATCTCCTCTGAAGTACATTGTTGTTTCCAGGAGCAGTTATGTCTCACTGTCAAAAGAAAAAAAAACTTATGTTATTAAAACATCTTAAGTGCTATATATTCTGTAGATCTCTGAACTTTTGAAAGACCATCTATCTAAAATATACCTCTTTGACCTTGAAAACATAACTACAATGACTACAAGTTTTATTATAATAGTTGACTACTAACCTGCATTTCTTTATTATCCTAAATATTTTGTAATAATAACTTTCAAAGATTAGAAATTTACAACACATTGTTAAATGAGCTGTATAAACACAATACCTTAAACAAGAGTAGAAACAAATACATAGTATGTTATGACCAAAATAACCTGAAATTTATATCAATATATAAAAATATCTTTTAAAAGACTAGAAATACATATGCAGCACAACAAAAAAACTCAGATTTGTATCAATATATAAAAATCCATACAAATGTAAAGAATGAGAGGAATACAAGGAGAGGGGAGAGTAGAAAGGAGAGAAGAAATGAAATGATGATGAGATATAAAATATGGAGCTGGGGGAAGAGCAGAAACAGAGGAAATGAGCAGGAAGAGAAGCTTAATGGGTAGGGAAGAGGAGGAGACCTAAATAAAAAAATGGAAGGCAAGAGTAAAGATGAAAGAAGGGGAATAGAAATGAAAAGAAGTGAAAAAAGGAAAGAATGGGGCAGTATCATGGTTAGTTTTAGTGGTCAACTATAATCTATACTCTAGAATCACTGGGGAGGAAGTCACAATACTGGATTATCTAGATTACCTTGGTCTGTGGTTATGTCCATGGCAGAGCATTTGAATTAGTGGGAAGACTGGCACATTTTGCACAACACCTGGACAAACAATCCTGAACTGCATAAGAGTGGAAGAAAAAAGAACACTAGTAAGTATACATACAACAAGCCCTTGCCCCTAAGCTTGACTACTCATGCTTCTACTTCTTCTTCTTTGACTTTCTCAAATTGAGGAATTATAATCTGGGATTGTGAGGCTATGTCTTGTGTACTATGATTAATAAAACCTGAGACAGAAATTTGAGTTCAACCTGAATGTTAGGAAAGCAAAGCAGCCACCCATTGGCTCTTACCAACTATCTCACTCGGGAAATGGCTATCTTGCCTCCAGGAATCTCAGAATGAGACTGTGAGTGAGAGCAGTCTCCTCCCGTTTTATAATCCTCTCTAGTGCTGAGATTAAAGGCATGCATCACTACTGTCTGGTTTCTATGGCGAACTAGTATGGCTACTGGGATTAAAGGTGTGTGTCACCACTGATTTGTCTGTAAGACTGATCAGTGCTGTTGTTTTACTCTCTGAACTTCAGGGGAAAAGAGAAGACATACATACAAAGTGTAATAGAACATGGGGAGAAAAAAGGGGAAGGGAGGTGAGAGGAGCTAACGAGAGGAAAGTGGCAGAGAGAGCATGTTAAATGGAGAAAGAAAGGGAAATGGAAATAAAATGAAACAGAAGAGCAGAATGGCAAGGAAGAGAAGAAAGGTTAAGTGAGAAGTAGTTTAAAGTAGAGAGGTATTGTGTTGAGGGTTGGAAGAAATTAGAAGAGAAGAAAATAGGGATAACAAAGCGATGGGAGGTCAAAGAGGAAAGAGTGGATATAAGACAAGGACATGAAGAGAAGGTAAAATGGTAAAGGAGGACAAATAGAGAAGAAAAGTTAATTGAATGTTGAAGAAGGGGGTAAGAGAGGGAGAGGAGAAGAGAAAGCGGTGAATATCATGAGATTCGGAGATAATAAACCTAGATGTATTAGGGAGGACCTTGGACTTTCCACAGGGCAGGGTGCCTTGCCCTCTCTTAGGATTGGAGGGGATGGGGTGAGAGGGGATGTGGAGGGAGTAGAAAGGAAGTGGAAGGAGGGGAGGGAGTGGGAATTTGGATTACTATTTTTTAAACTAATAAAATAAAATAATAAAGAAAAGAGATGGGTGTAGGGGAATGAAGTGGGTAGAAAAGAATGGAGCAGAATGTTGAGAGCTGAAAGGAGGGTTGAAGTATTAGAAGAGAACAGTAAGATGAGAAAACAGGAAGGCCAAAGGGGATGAGGAAGGAGAAGAAAGGAACTGAGGCTAAGTGATGGTAGGAAAGGGGAGCGGAAGACAGTAGGAGAGTAATGAAAAGCAGAATGTCAGGAGAGGAAAGAAGACAGTAAGAGGGAAAGAGGAGGGAAAAGAAGGTGGGAAATAACTGGAGAGTAATGGATCAGGTCTGGAGGAATAGAAAGGAAAGTGAAGGATAGGTAGTGTATGGGAGGCTGAGATGAAAAGAAAGGATAAGTGAGGGGAGAAGTGATGGTGAAGGAGTAAGGATATGGAGTAGAGAGTAGAGAACAGCAGCTGAGAAGAGAAAGGGAGAGGAGTGTATTGAGATGAGGAGCAGAGAAGTGAATACTTGATGGAAAGAAAGGATAGATGAAGGAATGTTAATGGTGAAAGGGATGGTAACATAGAAGAATGAAGAAGGCAAAAGAGGAGAGAAGTAAAGGATAGAAGATAGAAAATGGGGCAAGATCAGAGAGATGAAGGGAGAGAGAAGAGGATAGCAGAAAGGAAATTGAAAAAGAATAGAAGAACAGGTAGTGGAAGAAAGGGTTAGGGATAGAAGAAGGAATGGAGGAAATCAGAAGATAAAAGAACTGGGAGTAGAAGAGAAGAGAAGGCAATAGGAGAGAGAAGTAAAATGAATGGAGAAAGGAGGAAGAAGGTTTCGGAGTGAACAAAAAATAGATGGGGATGAGAGGAAAGAACAGGGGAAGGAGAGAGAAAGGGGACAAGAAATTGAGCAGATCATATTTAGGAACATATATGTATATAAGTATACATATATATCATATACATGTATGCATGAACAATAATTGATAACAAAAAGGCCATGAAGTTATATGATACCTGGTGGCTCTGGTGCTTCCATCTTTCTGCTTTTCCCTTTTCCACTTCCACTTCCCTTTCCTTTGCTACCATCTCCTTCCCTTTGCAATCATTTCTTTACCTCCAGTACCACTCTTCTTTTCTGTCCTCCCTCCACTTCCTCCCATCTGCTCTCCTTCCCCTCTCTTCTCACCTCCCCACTCTTATGTCCCCTCTACTGTCTTAGTTTTCACACCCCCTCTACTCCTTCCCTCTCCTTGCCTCCAGTGTGGTACTACCATTTCCTTTCCTCCAGATTCTTCCTTTGCCTGCCTGCTACCTCCCAAAGCTCTTCTTTCCATTCCCCTCATTTCCTATCACCTCCTATCCTCTCCACCTCTAAACTTAGTTTCTTCCCTCTCTACCCATCCCCTCCCCTTTCATACATTCACCTGTATTTCTTCCTTCCCTGTGCTTTTCTTCCCTTTGCATATACCTTTTCTGATTTAGGACTTGCTAAAAGGAAGTATGTTCCAGGCACAAGCCCCTTAGAGGCTAAGTGTCTAATTTTAAATCTACTTCAGCTTGCTTCCTGCCTACTCAGGTAAAGTCAAAAGGAGGGACTTCCCCATGTGCTAACCAGGTGATACAAAATCTCTTCCATTTGAATCACAAGGGTGCTGGAACACCTCTAAAAAGAGGATTGGTATGTATCATGACAAAGCAAACTGTTTTAGCAAGCTCTCTAAAACCTAGCTTGGTTGCAAACCTTAGTTCTCCCTCTAATTATCTGAGTAAATAAAACACTTTAATTTTTGTACTTCACTTTACCAAGTTGCAAAATAAGTGTGACACAGTACCAACTCCTCAGAAATCCTCTAAATATTAGAGGGATTGATAGATATGTAGAAACTATGGGATATAATGTGAGGCATCTTTGTTGTGCCATTAACTATTTATTTTGAAAACAATTCATAGATTAACTATAAGGAACAAATAATGTAGTGTATTTAAAACTATTTTACATATTTTTTAACTTATTACCATTGCTGCTTTATGCTTTGAAAAGATAAGCACTGTGGTATAATTACTGTGTCAAAAGCCAAAAAGTGAAACATAGCTCACAAACAGGTTTCTATTCATCAGCATTTCATATGCAGGGCTTGATTAGCCAACTTTTTTCCATTAATAAAATATTCATCCAGAAGATGAATGCAATACTGAAATGAATGTGAATAATAAACATTTTATTAAAAATATGTATGTACCTCTGTCTTAGCTCACTATGGGAAATACACAGGAAGAACCTGAGCAAGGTAAATTATAACTTAACACTGAAATTTATTTTTATTAGGTGTCCACTGAACAAATGGATAAGTATAAAAGGCTGAACAGAGAGCCTTAGAAAAGCTCTGTAACTCTAGAGAGTAGTCATTTTT
>LOJH01039136.1:4575-14906 GCA_001685095.1 Ellobius talpinus | reverse complement strand
TAAACTCAGGACCTCTAGAAGAACAGGCAGTGCTCTTAACCTGTGAGATATCTCTCCAGCCCCAAGACCTGGATTTTCAAATAACGTTGATGTATCTTTACAAACAACTGTACAGCCACCCACACCTGTGTGTTAAGTAATGTTTCTGGTAGATAACAGTCTCCTCTAGTGACAGTCAATGGTTGAACTGATGTGCTTGTATATCACATTTCCCACTTTTTTTCCCCACCCTGAGCCACTTTTTAGCACCTGGCTTTCTCTCTGAGCATCACATCCCCTCCATCCCTTTTCCTCCTTCCCGTCGAGGGATGCTGATGTATGCTGTGCTGTAATATGGTGTTGAAAGATGATGTCAAGGGCAAAGGTGGCTGTTTCAGTTCACTGGTTCTCAACCTTCCTAATGCTGCGACCCTTTAATACAATTCCTCATGTTGGGGTGACCCCCAACCATAAAACTACTTTTGTTGCTACTCCATGACTGTAATTGTGCTACTGTTCTGAATAGTAATGTAAATATCTGATATGCAGGATATACAGTATGCTACCCCTGTGAAAGGGTTTTTTGACCCCCTCAACACAGGTTGAGAACCACTATCTTAGGGACTTTATCGCACTTTATTTTCTGCAGGTGTCTCTATTGTATGAAGTTAGGTGAAATGTGTTTTTATTGTAACCTTCTAGATCTTAACCAGGACACACTGGTTACAATAGGCTCATTTGAATGAAAAATATTACATACATGGATTTATATTGTGATACTGGTAACATCTAGCGCCGGGGTCAGTCCTTTCTACAAACTAACTTGTCTCTGCTTTTCTATGGTGGTAACGTTGCTCTGACAGGTCAAAGGAATACTTGGCTTCACAGTTCCAGGGGCATCATGTCTTTGATATACTGACTGTCACTTTATAACATTCCTGAAACTAAGGGTAGTCATTTCATCATCACACAAAAATGCATGGAAATTAAATGGGATGCCACATGTAATTTGGCATTACTGTTAATCACTGATTTAAAAGTATTAAAATACTATAGTTTTATATAGTTTGCTCCCTCTCTGTCTTTCTGTGTGTATGTTTGGCATATGCATGCCTCCATATGTATGTGGTGGTCAGATGATAGCATTCAGGTGGTGATTTTTTTTCTTCTACAATGAGGATTCTGGGATCAATCTCATGTCTAGGCTCGGTGGCAAGCAGCTTCACTCACTGAGTCATCTTGCCAGCCCACTAGTTATGGTTTTTAATGTGCCTTTCCATCTATTCTCATGTAGTCACTGTCTGGTGGTCATGCATCCATTGCAGTATTGTTAGCCATGCTCCCAGGCTTTCAATGGGGGATGAGAAGTTTAATGATCAACTTACGCAAGTGAGGTTATCATAACAGTATTTTATACATTATCTGTAAATAGAATGTATGTTATTATCTCATCCCTAGAGTTGCCATGCCATCTGCTACCAGCAACTGAAGAGGTTCCGACAGCATCAAAAGATAGCTGTATTTTATGCATATGTAATTCCTTATTACAAACCTTATTACAAACCAGCAAAACCTCCCGCAAAACACATTCATTCTCTTAAGCAATGTAGCTTACTTTTTGAAGGAACCCGGAGATTGGCGAGGACCACTTCCAGAGAATCTGCTTGCACCCAAAGCACATAGCTGGTCCGTGTTTCGTAATCCAGTGGTGCATTCACGTAGATAACCCCTGTGACGTTGTTGATTCCGAACTTATCTGGAATTTAAGATACAGCTCCTTAGTTTCTTCACATGACAAGAAAAAAATTCTCTTTAAAGGGTATTATGGTTTCAACAGCACTAGAAACATCAGAAAGAATTGTTAAGCTTCAAAGTGATAGGGTTCCGGTATTCAGAAACACATTCCTGCTGTTGGGATTATCAATGTGTGTTTCCTTAATGGTGCGTTCAGACTGTAGCTTTGGTTGCACGTTATTTTGAGTCTGCTGGGTGCAAGTGCTCAGTTGGCAATCTTCCTGTCACCGTGATGTTAGATGGTCCTGCTTTAGCAGGTCCTTTCTCTTACAGAATCTCTTTGCATTTTTGCTTAACTGGGTGTCTTCTACTTTTACTCTTCACACGCATCTAATACTGCAGATTTGGTGCCTGGCTATAAACACCGAATATGGTGCTTGTAATTTAGCTTGTAGGCTACTTTTATACAATGCTTTTATTGTTATTTATTATTATTATTATTATTATTTGCCTTGGTTGCTTTTTTTTAAGTTAGTATGTACGTGATTTAAGCGGAAAGAAGGGAGCACTGTCTATCGGTATAGTTCTCCACTGCTTCCTTCCCTACATCCTTCCTTACCCTTTCTCTGTAGTGATCAACATCTTTTGAAATACTCTACATGTGTGCTTAACCGTAACTGGATTGTTTAATTCTGAGCTCATGGGGAACATGCTTGTTTGCTTTTCTCTACACTCCTAGTAGCTGGAAGAGCCGTTATCACAAAACTGACATGCAGCATTTGCTGGAGGGGTACATGGAGAAGCTGCATGAAACAGACACTGTGGTGGAAGCCGTTGATAGAGAGAGCTTATTGCTACCTTCAAGGACAAGGACAGGGCGAGCATCAGAACAGGCTGAGAAGCTACAGCCTTTCCAGATTTGGAAGCACTGGGGAAAAGGAGGTTCATTGCCTTCAGGGAGGAGATGCAGTGGTGGAGAGAAAAACAGAGGATCAATAAACAGCAGGTCCGTGAGTGCTTCCTGAAGGGGCAGCCACTCTAGTGAGAGGTGGGGACCTAAACTCTTCAGGCAGTCGCAAGACTACCCTTTCAGATGCCAAGGAGCAGCCATGTTCACTCTTTGATTAAATACTCAAATTAATCGACTATATTAAATATGTATTAAATGCTCTCAGCTACCCATCACGTCCCAGGCTGCTTAGGGCCTCAGAAGAGAAAACAGGCAGAGAAGTGCTGAAAGGCATTTCATTGGCGGATGATGATATTGCTCTTAGTGGGAACATGGTGGGAACGTGAGTGGGAACATGTGTGGGACATCTCGTTCCTAGTGGGAACATGGTGAGGACATAGGGGGAGATGTTATCGTTCCCAGAAGACAGCAAATGACTACCATTCTGAGCATGGCTGAGAGACTAAACTCAACATTCCTGTTAACTGATTTGGCTGTTTGGGGCATTGTATTACATAACACACTTGCCTTTTGGCACTGATATAGCTCTTTTGGTATTTATACTTATATAAGCTTCCTCAGGATTAGCACACCATGAGGTCAGGCGTGTGGTCCACCGAAGGGAAAGAGGACTCTAGAAAATAATTATCTCTTGTGGTTGAAACAACTGTTCATTCATTTTGAAGAAATGTCACAAAAATACCACCAAAAAGGGGAGGGTAAAAGCTTCTATACTTGAATGTTAAGCATTAATCAGTGCACACAATGGCTTTAGCTAATGCAATGAGATTATTAATCAAGTCATAAATTACATTGAAGATGGACACAATTACATTAGGATAGAGAAAATAAGAGTTCAATCAAAAATTCACCTGATTCCACATTTATTGGCTTTTGGAGAAAACATAGGCAAGGTTTCCTACTTACCTTCCTCATTTCCTGCCACAATGGAGTACACAATACTCTGATTGATAGCGGCGGCAGAAATGACACCAACTACAGTCCCTTTGGTGGCAAGCTCGCTTACAGGAGGAGGTCTGCAGGGTTTAAAAAAAAGATGGTCATTTCCCTCCTTTATTCATTCATATCTATTTCAGTACAATATTTTTATTATTATCATTGTTATCATTATTTGCTTTTTTTTTTGAGACAGGTTTTCTCTGTGTAGCTCTCTGGCTGTCCTGGAATTCACTCTGTAGACCAAGCTGGCCTCAAACTCAGAGATTCTCCTGATGCTGCCTCTCAAGTACTGGGATTAAAGGTGTGCAAGACCGCTTAGCCTTTAAAGGCTAGACTCATGACTAAAAATATAAGTGACATTTATTTTTAAGAGTGAAACTGTAAACATAGAATTTTCTACCCCAAATCCACTGATGAACAGTAATACTTTTATAAATTTTAGGTTCTTTCCTTCCAGTTGCAATTCCTAAAGCATTACACACAAATTATTTTATAGCAGGCCCATCACATGGTTATAATAATAGAATCCCACCTAAATAGTCTTTGAAGCTTTATGTTAAAAAATGACAATTCTGATTTTAACATTTAGAAGGTTTGATCATATGTGATTTGTATATGTGGACCAATTTAAGACTTGTTGATCCCTTTGATCAATATTTCTTGACACAGCATATTATTTTTGCATTTCTGCATATAGTGTGCATACATGTGTGTTCGACTGTATGTACATGTCTGTATGAGTGTTTGTATGTATGGCTATATGTGTGTAGTATAAATACATGTTTATATGAGTGTTCATATGTGTGAGTGTGGGTACATGTATGAGAAGGTGTGCATGCATTTATGTACACTTTTCTGTGGGGGCCAGAGATTGCTCTTGATGAGGTGCCTTCTTCTGTCACTCTCTACTTTATTTCTGAGAGTCACTGAACCTGGACAGACAAATATCATTAGAGTAATTAGTTAGAGAGCTTCAGGGATTCTGTTCTTTCTACTGCCCCAGCACTGAGATAACCTGTGTGCACTGCCACTGGTTCTTCAGCTCTGTTGCTTAGTGTGTGAACATGTAGAACTGAACCTGGATAGTATTAAAAGGAGAGATCCATAGGGCACGACAAGACAGAGAGTTCTAACATGATTGTCAACGATTTCTTCCTGGCGTTCTTCCTTCTCGCTCATTTGTCTTCTCCTACATGAGGGTCACATGTTATTAATGTCTAACCAGAATAACATAATAACAGTCAGCTAGGAGACTGAGTGGCATAATTGAACATTTAACACCAGGCAGAGGTTATTCTTGACCACATCTCATGCTGGACAGAATAACTGCTACTCAGGGCAGTTATATATGCTACATATGGCAGGAAGTTGAAAGTTCTATCTTCACTATAACCAGCAGACCTTATTGACAACATCTGTCCTTGGACTGAATGATGTCAGTTGTCATGGGGAGTTTTTATACAAAAGTGATGTTTGGCCACCAACCTGAAATGAACCTAAGCCCTCAGATCTTACAACCTCTAAGTCTTGACATGAGTCCTTGAGCTTAGAAGTGTATCCAAGCTCAACAGTTCATTGGAGATCTACATGAGCCTCAGAAGAGACTATCCCTGGTCTACACCTGTAGGACAACACTGTGAGAGATCACAAGATGGGCCACACCTAGTCCATGCCTGGATTCCTGACTGCCGGATCTTCCAGATGACAAAGGTGTGATTCTTACACTTCAGGTGTGTTGTGCTATGATTGTGCTGAGGTGGATACTCAAAGACTAGAACTCTGAGTTGTTTATTTTTGATATAATATTACAAGCTACTTTTAATATGTTAATTTAATAAATTAATCAAACTATTGGATGATTTCCAAACCTGGAATTTCTTTTGTAGAAGTTCATAGCTGGTGCTTAGACTAAGTGTCTGTCTTGTTACTATATGTGATAAGCTAACTGCTATGTTTTCATGACAGATCTATTTTGTGATCAGGACGAGATGTATGTGTGTGAATTTGACAGCTGGAACAGGCACCCTTCTAGCATTAACATTGGGAAAAGAATTCAAACATGGAAACGATATGTTGTATTCATTTTTGCTACTTTAACTGAATAATCAAGATATTCAATACATGAAATAATCAATACATGAAAAAAGAATGACATAATTTATAATGAAATTACATCTTCTGCATACCAATAAAGCATTTAAATTTCTTCTTGGTAGTGAATGTGTAAAACTAATTTCCTTCTAGACAAATATCAGCTCATTAACCTTTGCCTTAATTATTCTAGTGGCATACTTCTCTCTACCAGAACAAACACTGCTATAAAAATTCAATTTTCTCCTGCCTGAATTGAGTGGACCTCTATGATAAGTGAACATTAGATTAAACATTTTCAATTCTTCTCTGTTTATTGGAAGTCAAGCCCATTTTATTATTGTTTTATGTTCTGGAAAAGATCTGTTTTAATATTTGACAAATTATATTCTCTCTCTGCAGTGAGAATAAATTGAATATGAGATACATTAACTACAAATTATGAGCAAGATAATCCTATAGATGGAGAAACAGACTCATAATCAGGTTAAATCAGGTGAGCATGAATCACCATGGAGATGGATGGAGGTAAGGTGGTGGCAATGTATAACTGAGATGTATAGTATATTGACAAACTTCATGTATGTAAGTCCAGTGTGATATTCCAGATTAACAAAAGAAATTAAATTCAAAGGTTTTAAAATGTGAATTGCATGAATTTTAAAAATTTGATAACTAATTGATGTTGTTTCATAGCATTGGGTGACTAAATTTGATTTATGGGCAAACATTTTTTAGTGTGTTTTCAAATTTCACTTTTTACAACTGATAGATTTTGATGTATCATTCTTTTCTTTCCTTTTACAAAGTATAATCAAAATGTACTGCTTAATTTCCGCAGCAATTAATTACAAGTAAAAGAGAAAAGATTTCTCAGAAGCCTTTGCCCAAACAAATCTTCCACCATTAACTCATACACCTGAAATTCTTCTTATAATGTACATTACTAGACCTCTTTAAATTTATTTTTGAAGATAGTATATGGCTAAGCAGTCTATTTGGTGTAGTAATCTCTGTGTAACTCAGGCTTCCCTCAGACTTGAGTGGTATTCATGCCCCTGTGTTCCTGAGTGCTGGGATTATGAGTATACATCTCTTTGGTTGGCTCACATTTCTTTTTTAAAGTTTTTATTAGTTTTTCAAGACTTTCATACAATACATTTTACTCATATTTACTCCCAACCCCTCCACGATCCATCTTCATCTCTCTTGGGGCTCTACTCTGCCCCCAGCCCTCTGCCGTAAAATCCAATTTGTGCTACCCATATATGGTTGGCTGTGTAGTCAACCACTTGAGCATGGTCAACTCACCAGGGATCACATCCTTAAAGAAAACCGGCTCTTCCTCTCACAGCAGCCATCAATTGTGGAAAGCCTCTTGGCTATTCATGAGAGTGTGCCAACTTCCCCTCTCCATGGGAGGTTTTGCTTTATCTTTCCCAGGCTTTGTGCATGCTGTCACAGCTGCTATAAGTTTGTATGTGTTGTTACTCTGTTATGTCCAGAAAATTCTGGTTATCTGTAGTCATCCAAAACCTCTTTCCACTCATGTCTTTCACAATGATCCCTAAACTGTGGGAGGAGGGGGTGTAACATTCCCTTTAGGGCTGAGCATTCCACTGCCTTTCATTCCTTATACCTTTACCAGTTGTGGGCCTCTGTTAATCACCATCTACTGATTCAAAAGGCTTCTCTGAAAAGGGTTGAGAGATGCACCAATCTATGGGTATAATTACAAGTCATTAGGAGTCAATTTAATACTAATTCCACTTAGCAGAATAATAGTAGTAGGTACTCTCCTAGAGTCTATTATCTGGGCAGCCACAAGTTTTTGACCTGAGTAACAGTGTGATGCTATGGGTTTCCTCTTATGGAGCAAGAATAAAATTCACGCAGAAAGTGGTTGGTTACTCCCATGACATGTATGCCACTATTACACCCCTATTGTATTTCTTGCCAGCAGTCATTATTGTAGCAAACATGGTTCACACTTTGGTAAGACTGATGATTACTTTTTCTCTACAGCAGCAGGCATAGTATCCCCCCAAACCTTATGAAAACTAGCCAATAGGGATGAAGCTTCCAGGTCAGTCCCAGTATGTTTCTTCAACGTTCTGTAACTTAAGTATTTGGTGCCTTCAGCTACATGGTCTTACCATGAACTGGAGAGTAACCAAGAGCATTGGCAATGATCTGCAATGCTTTGGGGTCCTCCGGACTCCCTTGTACAATAACTCAAAAATGGGGGTTGTAATTGGGTCATTATTCCTGTTTTAGGGTAATTCCATTTAAACTCCTCTAATTCATACATATATTTTAGAAAGCTTTTAGAGTAGTAGAATTAACTAATACTTTTAAAAAAAGGTTCTTATTCCTCTTCTTATTCCTGGCTATACTCTGCCCCCTCACTCCCACCCACTTAATCCTACTTGTTCCATGACTTCTTTCTACACCACTGCATTGTATGTCCTTGAAACTCCTCTACCACAGCCCCTTCCTAATTTCCCAACTCCTCTGGGTATTCCAAATGAAATGAACATGTCTAAAGATCAAAGGTAACAGCCACAAATGAAAAAACAAAACAAGAACATGTGACATTTATCTTTCTGGGTTTGGGTTATATCACTCAGAATGTTTCCAATTCCACTCACTTACTTGAGAAGTTAATTTTGTTTTTCTTAAGAACTGAATAATATTCCATTGTGTAACTTTTGCAAAAGAACAGCAATGAAAAAAATGGGGACACTATTCATAGAAAATGAAGTAGAAGGCATAGTGAGATATGATCATGTCCCTGGCTGCAAAGATGGCTATTAATACTGCATTCACAGGACTTGTGTGAGAGTGAGCTCACGCAAGTGTCAGAGACTCAAGCAGGTAACAGTTTTGATGTATTTACATGCCTGTTTCTGCTGTCAGCACAGTTGGGACTTCTGCTGTCCTAAGTAATGGAAATCTGATTTATGGTGACCTCAGGACTCCCCTACTTTCTCTGCTCCTTCCCTCCTCCTGAGCCTCCAGTTGCAGTCTATCTCTGCTCCCATTTTCCAGAATGCTGTGAGGTTATAATTAGATGGCATGGAATATTGTCTTTCTTTAGCCACATATACTTTAGTTTCCTAAGTAGCTTCATGATATGACATCACATTTCATTGCCTTGCTGAACAATGCTTTATTATATGCACGTACCAGAATAGTAGTGGTTTTTACTAAGGAGAAAATTGACCATAATAGCTCTAAACTTATTTTAATAATCTTTATAAATAAAGTATAAACCAGAAAGATTATCAGCTTTATAATAATTTATATGTAAGAAATGTGCAACATAATTTTTCTTGGTGTTATAAATTAATATCTGCTTAACATTTCTGTTTGAGAAAATACATAGTGCAGTAATTCTTTTTCAATTAAATATTTCAAAACTATATGAATCATCTAGATAACAGCTACTAAATAACATAATTTGTGGTATCCAAATGTTAGACCCCATTTTTACAGTATAAATAGAGATGAAGCAATTATTTCACAATTTAAAATCAAGGTTTATATTTGAGTTCAAGAAGTAACAATAAAAGTAAATGTTATGCATGCTGAACAAAGCTCCTAATTATTTTTAAATGCTGTGCAGTTTAGGTCATAAAAGTGTTTGTCAATAGATGTTATAAAAGTTCAGTGGTTCCAATCTGGTTCTACTGCCCTCCTTCTACAGAGAGACAAATCTAATTTATTTCGACATGTTGGAATTCAATATATTTGCAAATGAGTACCAATTAAGGGACCATTTTTATATCTGCTATGAGAAAGTTTAATGAAAATGAGAAGAAATAAACACCCACTGCAGCTCCTATTATTTGTAACCTTGTGGTAATTGTTTCAGAGTGACCTAATTCTACATATTTAACTAAGAAAAATAGTGCCAAGACAGGACTCTTCAGAGACACCAGCTCTTTATGATTCTGGGGCTGAATTATAAATAAGAAAATTAGTCAAGGGCCAAGTGGGTGGAAGCAATTAGAGGTTCAGCTCTGCTCAGACTCACAAGGCACCTTTAGCATGAAGATGTGAGATTATCGTCAAGATAAAAATGTCAACACATAGTGTCCATGTGAGTGTAGGGTGTGCATGTTGTAAGCTTGGGGCAACACTGCATGACTTGGAGTTTGACACTGCAGAAGTACCGAGGCTTCTATTCTGCCCCATGGCAGCGTGGGAAATCATCTGATATATATTTATCAAGGACAGAAGAGAACATGGGGAGAGATGCCCAGGCATTTCCCTATAACTCAGTCTACATTCTGAACACCTGCAGGTTGTATAAACTGAGATAATTTTAAAGTTTCCCCATTCGACTAAACTTAAGGAAGTGTTCTTCCAGGTTTTTAGTCCTTAGCTTCCTTGTTCTTAGAGCTTTACACAAGAAAACTTGACATTGTAAATCATTTCCGTAAAATCTTTAAGACAAACCCTTCTTACCAGCTTTACAGTTTGGCACAATGGCATTGCCACTGGCCAGGGAGGCGTGCTTTGACAGTAGGGACAAACACCTATCTAACCTGTCACTGGCCCCTGTTGCGGGAGCTCCTTCTGCTCCTTCAGCCAATAGCTGCTGAGATACCAG
>LOJH01039135.1:560-14907 GCA_001685095.1 Ellobius talpinus | reverse complement strand
TTTGTGTGTTGTTATTTCGGGTGTTAAGCTAGCTGTGCGGGAGCCGGGCGGGACTAAAGGCAGGCCAGCAGCTCCCTCTACATATATTAATTGCTTTACTGTTGCTGTGATAAGATACCTGGACCAAAAGCAACTTAGCAGAGAGAGCTTATTTTGGCTTACGGTTCCATCACGATAGAGGTCAACACGGCGGTGAAGTCATGGCGGTGGCAGCCCGAAGCCAGTCAAACATATTTTACCCAAGTACTAGAAGTAGAGAAGAAATACAGGCAATGGGACCAGGCTACAGGATCTCAATGCCCATAATGACAATATAACTCAATGACATACTTCCTCCAGCAAAGGCTCCACCTCCTATAGGGTCTATAACCTTCCCAAACAGCTCCACCATCTGGGGACCAAGTGGTCAAACTCTTGGGCCTCTGGGGGAGGTTTGTCATTCTGACCCCAATAGGTATTGGGGACACAGCAGGGCAAAACTAACTCCCACAGAGGGTTGGCAGAAAGCTGCATTTCCTTTCCGAAGCAGAGCTACATCTTGAACTTGCTGCAGCATTTGTGTCAAAGAGGAGACTCTGCTTTGGGAAGCCTCCTGCTGGGGTTAACAGGAAACAGAGGAAGAACGGATTGTGAGCCTGAGAACAGTCCTTGAGCTCATGAATCTTAACTGGTAGATAACTTCCCCATGAGCCCTTCTGTGGCCTCAGCAGCCAATGCATGCTGCTCTCTCGTCCTCGCCTTACATGACTCCCACTGAAAGAAACTCCTGGACTGGGTTCAGTTTCACAACAGTGCATGACGGAGCATGCAGCTGCTTCCAGAGTTGCCATAGATACTTTGCTTTCAGTACTAGCTTTGCATGTGTTGTCTTCTCAGAGAGAGGCATCTGGGGCCCCTGGAAATGGCTGAAAACCTTTAAAAGCCAGGAGGCTGGGGAGAGGGTTCGGTGGACAGAGCACTTGCTGTGTCAGGGTCCTGAGTTCAGATTTCTAGCACCCACTTAGATGCTGGGTGGCTATGGTGGCTCACCTGTAAGCTCAGAGCTCAGGAGGCCAAGGGCAAGCTGGTCAGCTAGACCAGCCAAAGTGGCAAGTGCCAGGTTCATGGGGAGATCCTGCCACAGTCAATAAAGTGGAGAACAATGAAGAAAGACACTGGATGTCAATCACTGGCCTCCACAGGTATGCACATAGGGACCTACAGACATGCACATACAGACCCACAGGCATGCACATACAGACCCACAGGCATGCACATACAGATACTTGTGCAAAACCACACATTTGTGACTGCATTCGTTCAAGTACACATACACACTTGCATATACATGCAAAAAAAGTTTAAACAGAAGTTCTTTTTTATTTTTAATACTTTCATTTTATGGGGGTGTTAACCCTTCTTTCTCTCATGCTAGGTCCGTTTTTTGTTTGCTTGTTTTTTTGTTTGTTTGTTTCATGGTGTTTAGTAGGAAGCCAATCCAACTGGAGCTTTGGTATTGAAAAAAGTATGCTGCCTTTAGAATCTAAAGCCCAAGGAACTCACTGTAGAATCACATGCAGGTTGAAGTCAGGGGCTCTACGTCCACGCCTGCTGGGTTTGGGTAAGTCCCTGCATCGTTTCCCTCAATGGTAGTCAGGAATTTTATTATTAGCTCTGCTCTCTTGGAATGATAGAGGCAAAACGTTTCCGTTTTATTTTTTGCGGTAGGGTCTTATATAGCCCAGGTTATCTCAGAATTCACTAGATAACTGGAAATAACTTTCCACTTCTGATTCTTCTGCCTCCAACTCCTGTGTTCTGGGATTCAACCCACAGTTTTGTGCATGCTAGGCAAACTCTCTAGGAACTGAGCTACAATCCCGAGTCAGTGTTTTAAAATCTTAAATGTAAATATGAGGGGTACTGGTTTCATTAATGTTCTATTAATCATCTGGAAGCTAGCAGTTAGGATATCAGCACAAAACAATTTTAAAACCAATTGAAAGCATTGAAATGCAACCAAAAGCAAGCAAGTTGAAAGCACTGGATAGTGAAAAGCAGTGCCCCAACCTAGCAAAGTTAATCAATCAGTCAATCAATCAATCAGTCAGTCTATGACCCTGATCCATTCCCCAGTTGGATTTTGGTCTCCATGAACTTGAATGTCAGAAGGAAAAGTTGAAGATTGGTAGAGGATGGAGAAATAAGGACTCTGATGACAGGGAGAGAGTTTAGCTCTTGTTGGCCATATAGTACATAGGTGGAGTTTGAGTTCACACAAGTTAACATGCTACCAAAACAGATGCTGTCTTTAGAGGAACATAATAGAACCTAGAGTCTCTCTATCAACCATTTGTATTACCTAGAATCCAAGCCAGTCACTAGACACGCAAAAAGAGAGTGTAAACCATTACCATAACAAATGGTGATTGGCAGAAACACACCCATCATACTTTGAGAACAAAGTTAACTGATGAAGATTTTTAAAGAGTTGCTATAGATATGTTCTAGAAATTGAAGAACGTGTAGACATTATAAATGAGCAGGATGTGACCTCTGTGAGAACAAGAAATTAAAAAAATTAACCATTCAGACATCTTATAATATTAAAAAATAAGCTAAAAATCACTATATGTTCTTAACAGCATAATGAAGATGGTAGGAAATTCAATAGATTTGAATGGAAAGTGTTCAGTTTTGAGACAGATGAGAGAGAGAGAGAAAGAGAGAGAGAGAGAGAGAGAGAGAAAGAGAGAGAGAGAGCTTAGAAGTGAACACAACTAGTGTCCTGAGAATCCCAGGTCATCAAATGGTCTCGTTGCACAAATCTAATGAAATGACCTGAGTTAGATCTCCAGAACTTATATTAAAGTGGAAGGAGAGAGCTGACTCCACAAAGTTGTCCTGTGGCACTTACATGTGTACTATGGCATCCACAGGTATAGTGTGGCATATACACAATAACAATATGTACAATTTTAGGAAGTGAGAGAAGGGAATTAAAAATATAGTTGAAGGAATGGCTGTTTTCCAAATGTGATAGAAGATATAAACTTACAGATCAAGAAGCTCAACCCATCCCAAGTTGGGTAAATACAAAGAAAACAACATCTAGGAACGCTATAGCGATGCTCTTTGAAATTTAAAGATAAAGAGAAAATTGTTGAAGAAACCAGAGAAGACAGGCTGAATACAAGGAAACACCAATGAGATCAAGAGTTGACATCTCTCAACTGTCAACAAAAGCTGAGAGAGGATGAGGAGTCACTAAAGTATAAACAAAAAAGATACACTGTCAACTCCAAGTTTCTGTCTTCAAAAATAAAGCCAGAGTCATTTTCATATTATACTGTGCCGGTTAGTTTTTACTGTCAGTTTTGTATAGCCTAGAGTCACCTGAGAAGAGAGAACCTCAGGTTGAATAATTTTCTCCATCAGACTGACCTGTGGCCATGTCTATAAGCAATTGTTTTGTTTGATGATTAATGTGGGAGATCCCAGCTCACAGTGGGCAGCACCATTCCCTAGACAGATGGGTCTCAGCTATATAAGAAAGCTAGTTGAGAGCTAGTGAGTGAATCAGAGAACGAGCCAGCAAGCAGTTTTTCCATGGTTTGTGCTTCAGGTTCCTGCTTTGAGTTCCTTCCCTGTTCCCTCAAGATGGATCATGCCCTGAAAGTATAAGCTGAGATAAATCCTTTCCTCCCCAAGCTGATTTTGGTCAGAATGTTTGATTGCAGCCATAGAAAAGTAGCTAGAGCACACCCCAAAGAGATCTATACTATGAGACAGGATGAACCATCCATCAGAAAGCCAATGCCATGGGGTGGTAGCTCAGATCTCCAGAAAGGATGGAGAAATGCTACAAAGATTGCATTAAAAAGTTAGCTGTCATTAATGTTTTTCTCCAATGGGTAGTAACTTTATACAGCATAGTCATATTTTACGCCAGGCTAACTAACACCTTACCTTTGTGATGCAAGCCCTAAACTTAGAAAAATAAAAAGAGAAGAAAGAGATTTAAAAAAAAAAGAAAACTTGGATTTATTCCTTAGATGTAAGACCATGAACAAAAAGTTAACTTCTCTGTGGTTCTGTTTTTCCATTCATAAAATAAAAATATATATTAAACAAAAGTTCCTTTTGGCCTAAACATATCATGATTTGAAATATTGTATGACATTTATTGGGAAGTGGGCATGTGTGTGCCACAGCGTATATGTGGAGGTCAGGGGACAACTTGCAGAAGTCTGTTTTCTTTTTCTACTATGGGTGACCTGGGGATTGAACTCATGTCATCAGGCTTGGCTGCAGGTGCTTTTACCCACTGAGACATCTTGCTGGCCTACCCATTGTGAGACTACAGTACCAGTATGTTAGAAATCGCCTCCATTTGTTTTACATTATTATTATTTTAATTTATCCTTATATATCAGGCAAACACAAAAGCTCACTCAAGATCTAGTGAATCTCAGAAGTGTCCCAGACCCATCCCAACATATCCTTTTGTGCCTCATTATCGGAAAACAGCCTTTAATACACTCCCACAGACCACATGATCCAGGGAGGGAGTAAACAGCGCTTGCACTTTGCAAAGTTCAATGCTGGGGAAGATGAGGTGGTTTTGTTATCTTGATGGTCTTTCACATGTGTGAGACATTGATGCTGGACACAAGCTTCTTAGTCATCTTCAGCACTGATATACTGCCACTACACCACATCAGAACACGCTTGGCCAAGTGCAAACGTTCACTGCATCCAGCCGAGTAAGAGCGTGCAGAGAGGGAAGTGGAGCCCCAGGGCCCAAAGCAGTTCATTAGCTGTTCTGTGAGTGTGTTTCACCTTGGGGGAACCTCTTGGAACCTTCAAAGAGCTTTCTGGTGTTCTGCCACCGAGAGGAACTCACACCAGGCCAGACCCCAAGGCTTGTGGGCCATCACGTTCTGCCAGCTTGCCGGGGTGGGGTGGCCGTCCTCAGCCCTTGATGATCTGTGACATTTCAGTCCTGTAACCTTTCGCTCCCATTTCCTCTGTGACTGCTGCACTCCAGAGTTAGTACCTGAAGACACAGCTCTGTGAGGAGCCAGGAAAAAGGGGAGAAAGACCCAGATTCTTCTGTGGCAGAAGCTTCTCACAGCCATTGGGTGAGTTATACAAGACTGCTCCCACTCTACAGAGGAGACCTCAGCCCCTTACAGCACAACCAACAGCTGACATCCTTCAGGAAGGTCCAAGCAACTCCTGGTTTCTGCTATCACCAGCGTGTGCTTAAGGGACTCAGGGAAGCCTCAACATGAAGGAGTTGTTAGCCCCATCCGGCCTTGTCCGTCCTCCATGTGAAGCCACTGAGGCCCTGATGGACAGAGGGACCTGCCTGCATAAACAGGTGTCCTTGACAGCGCCAGGCTTTTCCTAAGAACTAGGATGACCTCCTGCTGTGATGCACTGAAGACTTTATAATCACCCACATGTCAGAAAAGAAGCTAAGACAAGCATCGCCAGGTCCAAAACCCTCATGGCAACCAAGAGAATGAGAAAGGTGACCGATCTAATCTTTGGAGCTGGAAATCTGCCTTTAAGAGGGGCTTAATAGAGTTAAAAAGGTTTTGTCCACTGTTACTTGACCAAGTTAAATATGCGAGCCCTGAGCAATGAACTGAGTCACCAATTTCTCCTCTTCCCTCCCCTTTCTCTTCTCTCATAGACACATACCTGTAAGTGGTGTGTATGCACCCACATGCTTATTGCATGTATGGGGCAACTAGATAAATGTATCAAGGCTGGGGAGATGAGTCATTTGGTAAACTGGCTCTCTCACAAGAATAAGGACCTGCATGCCATCTCCAGAACACACATAAGTCTGTCACTCCAGGGGATTCCCGAGACAGGAGATTGAGACAGTCCAGCCAGCCTAGCCAAACCGATGAGTCTCAGGCCAGTGAGATACCCTGTCTCAAGGAAACAAGCAGAACAGCTCCTGAGAAAGGATACCTGAAGCTGACCTCCGGCTTCTACACACATGTGCACATAACCCCCCTACACACACAGCAACAGGTGCACACACAATGATTCTACACAAATATGGACTATTTTACTAATAAAAGACATTGCATAGTTCATTTGAGACCTTTAAGACTTGGTCCAAATGGGTCTCAAAAATCATTCTAAAATTTGTCACTCAGCGTCACACCCATACATTCATTCATTTATTTATTATTTATTTTTGAGACAGAATCCCATTAGGTAACCATGACTGGCCTAGAACTTGCTGTGAAGACCACGCTAGGTTCATAACCACAGAGATCTCCCTTCCTCTGCCTTCTGCCTCCTGAGTGCTGGGATTAAAGGTGTTTGACCCCACATCCCTTTTAAGCAGAATCCACAGAATACATGGGAAGAGGACCCCACAGTTGGAGAACTGCTTCCTGGCTCTGAAATTCTGGGTAAGTGGTAAGCTGCTTCCCCTCTGAGCCCGGGTTTCCTTTTACAAATCAGGGGCCTGTCTGTCTAAGGTGGAATGTACCTTCCTCACAGGGTTAGCCCGGACAGGAGACAATTATGTGATGGACCAACAAAGATGTCTATTCATTGCTCAATAGAAAGACTACTTTGTGCGTGTTTCTTTAAGGACCAGAAGACATCAGCGTCTTGCAGTGTGGTAGTCTATTCGTGTTCACAGTGAGACCCCTGAGCCATCTGTAGAGAGTTGCCATGAAGTCATGTTTTCAGGCAGAAGAGAATGACCTTTCCCCAGCAAGATTCTTTATCATCCCTGCCTGACCGTAAGCTCCTCCTGACCTCCATGCCTTGGTTCCATCTCCAAAGCACATTCAAATTTCTGCTCCTCTTTGAGGTCTGCTTTCAGTTCATTCTCTCTGTACACTCTATCTGAGAAACTAATTCTTTTTTCAGACAAGGTTTTCTAAAGCTCAGGTTGGCCTCAAACTTTCTATTTAACTGAGGATGGCCTTGAGCTTCTTCTGCCTCCATCCTCAAAGTAAAGGGGTCACAGGTGTGTACCACAGCTCTGGTTTATGCAGCAATGTGAATCGAACCCAGTGCTTCACGCATGAGCCAAGTCATTGCCCTTGATAAACTAACTCACTCTGAAGTGTGTGTGTGTGTGTGTCTGTGTGTGTCTGTGTGTGTGTGATTAGAGCCAGAGTTTTCCTGGAAACCAGTTAGTCAGGACACTGCTGAATTCTTCCCTACAAAGGCAATGGCCAATGAGGAATTAGTGTGGGGGAAGGGATACTTCCTGGAGATTTCTCCAAAATGTGTTACGGACAGTCCCTCTGGCTGTCCAGTCTGAAATACTGTCCTAAGATACCTGGGGTTCCAAGGCAAGGGCTGCTGCTGGGAGCTGATATTTCTTTCTAACAGTGAGATGTTGGTTCAGAGCCATTGAAAACAGTTCCCCTTTTGATTCATTCATGTCGATTATTCATTGTATGTGTGGGGGCATTCATGTGTGTTGGTACATGTGTGTATGTACACATGTATGGATGTGTATGTAGAGGCCAGAAGTTAACTTGAGCTGTCATTCCTCAAGCCCTGTCCATCTTTTGTTTGAGGCAGTGTCTCTCATTGGCCTGGAGCTCCCCAAGCCAGCTAGCCTGGTTGGGGTTGGTTAGAGACACTCCATGATCCACTTTCTCTGCCTTCCCAGCTCATACCATCAAATTTAGGTCCCCAACACTTGCAAGGCAAGCACTTCACAGACTGAGTCATCTCCCTAACCTTGGATTACTTATTTATATAATTTCTTTATACTCAACACTAGCCACAAAGCACTGGGGGAGATGGGCCAGCTGCTAAGGGAAGGTTGGGTGGCCAGAAGGTCCTACTGCTAAGACACACAGCTTCTCACTGGTTCACACTCAAACTGAGAGGCAGGTGTCATTTTATTTGTCTCGTCTCATTTCCTTTGCAGTCTGGTGTTCTCTGAAATCCCCGTGTGCAGGGAGACTGTGAGAGCCAAGAGGTAGATAAGGAGGGAGGGCCGGAGGAAGAGATTGACATCTCAGTCTAGAACTGATCAGCTCAAGTGGGATATCCTTCTTCGTGCATCATTCTCTAACTCCCTCTTCCTTCCCATGCTTCTATCATTGGGGCCTTTTCAAAACGCTGCTAGGGTTGGACAGACAATAGTTGATGTTCTCCAGAAGTGGTGGTCCCAAGACATCCTTAGCGATGCCACTATTTTAGAGAGGCCTGGAAGCAGGAGCCTTGTGTAGTGGCTTCTCTCTAGTCCTAGCACAGCGCTACAGGGACCTGTTGGAATCTCCTCCCAACTTGGCCTTCTTCAACAGCCATGCTGCGTACCTCGGATTGGCTACAACAAGCACATGTGCACCATAGAAATGAGCAAAGACCACGTTTTTACTTATTTTAAAAAGTTTATTGTGCGTGTGCATGTGTGTGTATGTTGAGGACAGAGGTCAACCTCAGGGATTGTCCTTCAGGGTACTGGCTATTTAAAAACTGTGTTTGTTACTATTGGGGGAGGTGGGGTGTGCCACAGTGCACACGTGGTGTCATAAGACAACTTTTGTGGAGCCAGTTCTCTCCTTTCCCTTTTACGTGGGTTCCAGGGACCAAACTTAGGTTGCCAGGCTTGTGCGACAAGCACCTTTATCCAGTGAGCCATCTCACCAGCCCCACTTTGCTTTTTTTGTTTGTTGTTTTGTTTTGTTTGTTTGTTTTGTGAAAATGCTTCTTACTGGCCTGGAGTCATCAAGTAGGCTAGGTTGGCTGGCCATCCAGCAAAACCTAGGGCTCTACCTGTCACTGCCGCCCCACTGTTCGAATCACAAGTATGTGCTACCATGCCTGACTTTTTAAAGCAGGATCTGGAGAACCAACTCAGGTCCTAATAGTACTTTACCATCTCTTCTACTCTGCTCTTTTTCTCTGCTACAGCCAACTATCAAACACTTGCCAGATAATAACGCTGCCCAACATGCATTTATTAAATACACAAAGGGAGAGTAAAGAGGGTTGCATTGACCTCAACCTGCTCAACACCTGTCTGGCCCCATCCTGGGAGGATTAGCTGTGAGGTTCAGAAGGCAATGCCAGGAGGACCAACTTAAAATGAAATCTCTTGGGTAACAGAGCTTCTGACTCAAGTCTGGTGGAAAGTTACCAACTTTAGAAACCCTCAAGGAACAGGCAAGCACCTCACATCATCTCTCATTTCTTTTGATGTTCAAAAGAGAACTATCTTAAATGCCAGGACAGAGCCACAAGAGGAAGGATGCCAGGCTCACGGGCGCAGTCACGTACAGCCACTCCCCTTGGTGACCTCAGCGAGAGAGTTACTTTCTCTGAGTCTGGGTTTCCTATGCTGCAGACTAGTCAATGACACCTTCTCTGTCTACCCCCTGGGGAGCCCTCTCCACACACCTCTCAAACTCCAATTCATCCTCCTAGACCCAGCTGGATGCTCTCTCACTGTGAGGATCCCTTCACCCGTCTCTTTCTCCTTTACAGCATTCAGTGTATTGGGTCAGTTAGCTCTTGTTGATGTAAGGCCTCCAGTTACTTTAAAGGGCAGATTGTCTACATTTTCATTACTATTATGGTGCTTGGTACTTGAGGGCTTAGTGCTTATGAAAGTGATCTGAGAAACTGGATGGGAAGGGGTTCAAAACTGTGACCATCATAATATAGTTATCGTGTATGGCAGACTTCACAGTGAGGGGGGCATATATTATTGAATACCCTGAGAACTACCCTTCCTGGGCAATAGGAACTGACCCTGTCCAAGCATTTAATCCACTGGCACTGGCTAAAAAGGCCCAAGCACCTGCAGGTTCAGGGGGGAAAGAAGCAGCGGGGATACAGTGTTCTTCTGAAGAGCAAGCCTGCCTCCCCTGTCAGTGTGTCCCAACTGCTTGCTTCAGGATTTTGAACCCTCCCTGCCCACAGGCTCTGAGGTAAGAAGATTATATAAGGGATGAATGCAGCCTTCACTTGTTTTAATAAAATAAACAGTCCATTTAAAGGAACATGGACTTCAGCAGCTTGGAGATTCCTGAGTGAGTGAGACCCAGAGGCTGTGCAATATAAAACAGCTGTCTAGAGAATAGCCAGTTTTTCCTCTTTAAAACATTCTGGAAAATTTGCTCTGTCCCCATGCCAATATGAAAAAATGAAAACCAGAAGGGCTGTTTGGAATGCCTCTTCATTTTACAGACTACTTTAATACATAATGTTATAAAGACAGAAGCCCTGCTTTTAAAAGGCCTGGAGCGGTCAGTGGAGAGGCCCGCCACCATGTGGGATTTGTGAGCAGACCCCAGAGGGTGGGGGTAAAGACTCTCCATCTCAGAAAGATTTCAGAGCCGCCTACAGGGACCTTAGGTTATAGGAATTTCCTATGCAAATACCAACAAACGGGCCTGCCTGGGGAAACTCCTCAACTGTGTATCATACAGCTCATCTGTCTGATGATGAAGACGGTAAAGAAAGTAGTGCTGATGCTGGTGGGTGATAGTGGCAGGAGTGATGATGGTTATGAAGGTGCTGATGGTGGTGATGATGCTGATGGTGTCAATTATGGTGGTGATGGTAATTGTGTAGACAGTGGTGACTGTAAGTGTGGTCATGGTGAGGGTCAAGGTGGTGATGGTGATGATGCCGATGGTTGTTTCTACTGATACGCTGATCACACTAGCCAGACAGGCAATGCATGACTGATGCTACATATGTGGAAGATGAAGGCTAGCTTCAGATTTAATTCTGGCCATGGATGTCGAGCACCAGATCCCAAAGGGGCTTTAGGGTGGTGGCAGTGGGCTACAGTAGATGGGGAGGGGCAAGACTATAAGGAGAGGAGTTAGAAGATGGCATAAGTACTGGAACCCCAAAGAACATACTCTGCTCCTACACCCTGTCAAGGACAGATCAAAAGCCATCACAGGATGATGCCAGGATCAAATGACAAGGAAGGGCACCTTGTATGGTAGATCCTGGAAGAATGACAGTCACAAATTCTCCATCATTATTTCAAACTTTACAGAGGGTCACCTGTCCTGAAAAGGCATTAAGTCCATTTATTCCCCATGATACTGCCTGGGTGGGAATTCTCTCAAATAGTTTACAAGGCTCTCCCCCTTTCCCACTGCAGGGGCTAAGCAAAAGGCAATCAGACAAAGCATCTAGCTTCTACATTCAGAAGAAAACTCGAAGCCTGATGAGCCATAAGGCATGTGTGTGTGTGTGTGTGTGTGTGTGTGTGTGTGTAGCTGTGCATATGTAGGCAGAGCACTATGTGTGGGGTAACTGTGTGTACAAAGTCAGGGCTTGTGTGTGTGTGTGTGAGATGAATCTGGTGGCTATTTCTTTTGTTCTTTATTTTTAAAGCACTACTCATCGGCTGTTGACAAACCACCTTTGTCCTTTTTAGATATTTCTGTGTCGACAGAGATGAAAATCTTTGCCCAGATTCAATAAGGCAGGAAATCAATGAAAGTTTTCATTTTCTACTCAGCCCCCAAAGACAAGATGCTGACAGAACCTAAGTAAAGGTATGGAGAGATGCCTGGGAGCTTCTTTCTGTGTTCTGTGTTCTAAAAAAACTAAAACAGGAAAGAATGGTCTTTTGTGCACCACTGTCCTATGTCAAACCCAAATGTTTCCCCCTTGTTTTATAAAAATTTTTTTAAAGCCATGCCATTCTGATTAATATGGACAACTTCAACAAAAGAAAGACACCTTAATCTTTTAAAGACAGCCCCAACTAAACCTAACAGTTTGGGTTTTAAATGGCTACGTTGAAATATTTCTTTCTCTATTCATTTCCAAACCTGGGCCATAAATCACCCGTATGAACACAATGGCCTGCGCCTGTGGCAATTTATCATTTGGATAATGTCACCTGGTCAGGTGTGCGTTAATTTATGCCTCAAATTAGGACTCAAGTTGGCTGGAATCTTCCCTTTCATCTGCACACCCAGAACAGTAGCTCCTCTGGACCAAATGCATTCCCAGGGCAGGAGGGAGCCATGCCATTCTTTTCTCCCCTACAGGCAGAGTAAAGGGTCGGAAGAAAGCCAGGCCCTGCCAGCCAGCTGCTGTTTAAGGATGCAACCTCAGATGGAATGCTTGCTAAAGTCAAATGAAAGAGGAAACACGCAACCCCCCCCCCNCCGTGTACGTGTGTTTGTGGCTGGATGGGTGCACATCCATGTTCATATGTGCACAGAGACCAGAGGATCACCTTGGGTCTCATCCTTCAGCCACTACCCACCCTGCTTTCTTTTAAAGGGGGATTTATTTTTTTCTGTGTATAAATGTTTGACCTACAGTAAGTATGTCTGCACATCATATGCATGCCTAGTGCCAACAAATTCCTGAGAAGGGTATTGGCTCTCCTTGAACTAGAGTTAGAGAGGGCTGTGAGCCATCGTGTGGTTGCTGGAACTGAGCCTGGATCTTCTAGGAGAGCAGCAAGTGCTTTTAACCACTGTGCCACCTCTCCAGCTCCCCCTGCTTTTTGTGGCAGCATCTCCCATTGGTTTGGAATTCATCGAGTAAGCTAGGCTGGCCAGTGAGGAAACCCCACGGGCCACCCGTGTCCACCTCCTCAGAACTGATCTTACAATTGACAGTACACTCAGATTCTTCTGAGGATTCTGGGGATCAAACTCGGGTCCCCATCTCTCAAGCACTTCACGGACTGAACCATCTCCCATTTCCATATGTGTCAGATTTTTGACTCTTCAAGGAAGACAAAGGAGTTGAGTGGCAGTGAGACAGAGGGACCTACAGCACCAAGGAGGTGACAGCTCGGAGGGGCACAGATGACAGGGTGATTATGCTGAACTGGAATACTTGCTTTTCTGCTAACTTCCTGTCACCTTGGTGAAGTCATACTACCTCTCTGGGCCTCAGTTTCTTTCATGGTAAAAGACAAAGTGTCCAAGATCCATTCTTCTCCAACATTCTCCAACCTCCACTCAAGCATTTGCTCGTGAGTGTAGCTGGTTTATTCCAACATGCATCTATGCATTATCAGGCATCACATCATATTTTGTTAATGGACCTCTCATTTAATCACTCAAATAGCCTTTGCAGTCTCCCTTAACTTCGTCCATGTAGAAAATAAGGGGGCAGAAGCTCTTGAGGAAGCACTGGAGCAAGCACCTCAAAATCCCCAATGAGTGCTGTGCTCACACTGCTGAATGAGAAAGCTCACGAATGGGGTTATTTCAACTTTGGCTACATGGGTCTAATTGCCTATCCCTTGATTAAGATCTGCGATAAGCTGAGAGGAGCTAGAAATATTTTTGAATCTCCACAAGCAAGGGGTGTGACTACATATGTAATTCAACTATTGACTTCAAGAGTCACACATACAAATTAATCTCCTTACACATTAGCCAAGGAGCATGTCTTAATTGTGTATCCAGACACTGCTTCTCAGTTATATACCTGTGACTCTGATTCTTTAATAGTCTCTTTACCAGAAGAAACCAGAAGCCTAAAGTAAAGATCGTACCTTCCTTCTCCTCCTCTTGTTCTTCCTCATCTTCCTCCTCTTCCTCCTCTTTTATATAGTCACTGACTCTTTAAAGGTGTATCTTTAGGATAACTTAAGCCAAGCCCAAATCAATCACAAGGAAAAGACTTCCCATGCATGGGTTTAAATGCTCTGTTTTTTTTGTTTTGTTCAGGGCATGTAGACGGTAAAATCTCTTGGATCCAGGATGATAAATCACCACCTCCATCAGTCACTTTCCCAGCCTCTCTGTCCCCTCAACTCCATCCCCCAGCAGCCACCCCCTCTTACCATGATGCCACTCTTCTGCCTGGCCAGGGAACACCTGCCAGAAGATGACCTCACCGTGCCCAGTCACTCTGATAACAGTCCAAAGAGAAGCCTGTCATTTAAACCATAAACAATTTCCAACCAATCTGGGGAACCCAAACAGAACCATAGCAAAGGGCAGAGAGTAAGAAAGGGGGCTACTGCTGCAACTGAAAACCCAAGCTTCTACCCCTGGACTTAGGAAGTATATCTAGCAAGGGGGAGGAGTAGGGAGCCAGAAGGGCCTGCTTTTACTGGGTATGAAGTCTTGAGAAAGTAACTTACTTTTTCTGATTCTGTTTCTGCTATAACATAGAACAACAATTAGCCTCAACCCATTGAGTTGTAAGAGTTTGAGTATTGATGTTAGATATATAGACTGTTGTTAATAATTAAGCTACAATGGCTGATACTAAATTGTTTTATTTATATAGAATTATATGGAAAGTCTGATACCATTGTATATTAATAAACATTCTACAACTAAACAGGCTTCTCTTACTCTGGCCAACTGTATTGTATATAAGAGCAGTGTGTGTGTGTGTGTGTGTG
>LOJH01039134.1:6502-24293 GCA_001685095.1 Ellobius talpinus | reverse complement strand
ATTCTCTGTTTAGATCTGTACCCCATTTTTTAATTGGATTATTTGGTATTTTGAAGTTGAATTTCTAGAGTTCTTTATATTTTGGAGATCAGTCCTTTGTTTGATGTAGGGTTGGTGAAGATCTTTTCCCATTCAATAAGCTGCCTTTTTTGTCTTATTGACTGGGTCCTTTGCATTACTGAAGTTTCTCAGTTTCAGGAGGTCCCATTTACTTATTGTTGCTCTCAGTGTCTGTGCTACTGGGATTATATTTAGTAAGTGATCTCCTGAGCCCATGTATTAAAGACTACTTCTGACTTTCTCTTCTATCAGGTTCAGTGTGGGTGAATTTATATTGAGGTCTTTAATCTATTTGGACTTGAGTTTTGTGCATGGAGATAGATATGGATGTATTTGCATTGTTCTACATGTTGACATCAGTTATTCCAGCACAATATTTTGCATTTGCTTTATTTTTTCCATTGTACAATTTTAGCTTCTTTGTCAAAAATCAGATGTTCGTAGGTGTGTGGGTTAATATCTGGATCTTTGATTTTATTTCATTGGCTAACCTTTCTGTTTTTATGTCAATGCCAAAATGTTTTCATTATTGTAGCTCTACAATAGCTTTATGTCAGGTGTTTTGGCTATCCTTGTTATTTTTGTTTTTCCATATGAAGTTGAGTGTTTTTTTGAGGTCTGTGAAGAATTTTGTTGGGATTTTGATGGGGAATACACTGAATCATTAGATTGCTCTTGGTAAAATTGCTATTTTTATTATGTTGATCCTACCTATCCAAGAGCATTGAAGATCTTTCCATTTTCTTGTATCTTGTTCTATTTCTTTCCTCAAAGACTTAAAGTTCTTGTTGAACAGGTCTTTCACTTCTTTGGTTAGTGTTACCCCAAGGTATTTTCTGTTATTTATTGTTATTGTGAAAAATGATGTTTCTCTGATTTCTTTATTTCTATATTCAATAATTTATACTTATATACATATATACATGGACATATATCCATTTAATAACAATTAATACAAAATGATGACATGAATTTCAAAGAAAACAAGAAGGGGTTTGAAGGGATGACAGGAAAGAGAGAAATGTAATTAAATCTCAAAAGTTTAAGTAGAAGTTAAAAGATGTATAGCCAGATAGCACTCATCCACATTTTAATTGAGGACAAAGGTTACCTCACTGGTTGCATTAATTACAAATGGTGATATTTTATATGAAGTTCAAATAACAAAAATTGAAAAACAAAAGAAAATGTAATACTTGATAATTCATAAAATTTATCTTTAAGCTAACTACTATGTTCTCTTTCTCTTTTCTTCACCCATTTCTCCTTCCTTTCCTAAAATTTTGGCTCATCATGATTATTGGAAAAGCATGGTGCTTGATTCTCACTCAAGTCAGAAGTTCCTTAGTTTTAAACTACTCAGAAATGTTATTTGTTGACATCACTTGCTTAATAAAAATGTATTAGTTCAATTTAAGATTAATTTTATACATAAATCTAAAGTTACCTTAATCTACAAAATTGGAGAACCACAGAGACAAATAGTTTCTTCAATAAACTCATTCCACAATCATAGAAGGGACAAGATAACCATTCCATTACATATTGCCCTGTAAGAGACACGTTGTCATGTAAGAGACAACAGCTAGAAGTCATTGGTCCAAAAAAGTTCTGAAATTTAGCATGTAATAAGCTGGCATTTACTCTAGTGAGATTTAAGGCTTGATCTCAAACAGCTCATGAACTTTCCACTTGCTTCTGGTTTTGTTTCATGGTTGATTTTTCCTTTTCCAAGAAAAATTGTTCATGTGCATCTTAAAAGGATTAAAGAAAGCCTTCCTGCTACAGATGCTGTGAGAATCAAAAAATACCTTTTGATTTTCTAAATTCTGTTCCTCTTTTAGTCCAAGATGGTAGCATTTCTCATGTGAAATTCTCTTCAAACCATCTCTGGGTCTGAAGAGTAAGATTATCAAAGTAACTGAATTTACTCAGTCTCAGACAAATATTATTTATTTTTTTCACTTGTGGATCCTAGATTTTTCTTTTACATAGATTAATAAAATAAGATGATAGAATGTGATACAAGAGTAGAAATGATCTGACATAAAAACCTCTCCTGGGAGGTTCCTGAAGAATGGGAGGACATTCTCGAAGTTCACTACACACGTGTATGAAAATGAACTTACTTTAGAAAGCCAGCAGGTACATGAAGATGTGCTGATCTTTGCATCATCAATGAATTTTATTATGTTCTTTAATGAATATCACACTTGTAAATATTTTGAAGATGGCATTCTTTTTTTAATTTCCAAAAATATGTTTTTAACTTTTCAACTAGGACACCCTGGTTCTGCTTCAGCACTATCTCAGATCTTATGTGAGATCTTAAAAAACTGCACATAGTTGTTCACTTGACTAATCATTCCCAAACTGGAACTGTTCTTTTCCCAAAAGTATCAATGCCTTATTTTCATGGGGTTCATCATCAAGTCATATTGGACCTTTTCCTCCTCTTCTTCAAGCTGACATCTGTGTGCCAATTTGCCTTTAGTCAAAAATACATTTTCTTGGTTTGTACCTAATAATTTAATCAGAATGTGTATTATTATTCAGAAGACACATAAAAGATCTGAGCACACTTTCGTTCTCATTCATATTATTACTTAGTGTGTCAACATAGAAAGCAATGCTGCTAAATTTCTTCTTAATCTATGAAAGAAACTCATACTGTACAGTTTCCAGTACTATTTTACCTTATTTCTCTCATCAATCAAGGAAGCATTGAGGGCCTTCTACAGAAGCTAATAGTCATCTCAGATGGTCTGAGCTTTTACTATCCCTCCCCTAAGATCCATGGGATTTCCAACTATGCTGCCATTTCAATGTCAGTCTCTGAGTTTCAGAATTTCTCATGATATCACACATTAAATCTTGCATTAGTAACCTATTACTTTATAAAAGATACTCAGTAATGCACTAGCTTAAAGGCAATAAACCTTTCTTAAATTTTAAGCATGTATGCCAGAAATTTTAGAGTAGCTAACTTAGCTGGTCCTGTCTCAGGGACATTACTCATGATATTTCAAGACACGAGTTGTACTTTTATCACTTAGTTCCTGGGGCTACAAAAGCTCCATTTTCCCTGGAGAGAGGCATTCCTTTGGGCTTTTTGAAAATTACTTCCAAGGGACAAGTCACAAAATTACCTCAAGTCACTGAGGTGATATGTTTTACCCTTAGAAAATACTAGAGCAGAAACTTCTTAAAATATGAACTAAAATATGCATATATAAAATGTTCTTCAATGGAATTATCTATTGTTTGGCAAAACTTCTTCTGCTAGACACAACAAAGTAAATTAAATAGATAGATAAATAGACGAATGTCTGGAATGGGTTACCTTATTGGGGTTGTTAACCAGTGAATTCACATGGACCCCAAAGTCTTGCCTTCCTTTCATTGCTCTTGGCTATCCTGTAGATCTTGGCAGGAAAACCCTGTTGATATGGGTCCTATCATTACTCTGCAAAATAAGCATAGCAGTAAAATGACTCTCGATGACTTTTTGTGACCATTTACTAGTTATTGTTCAACTCTCATTAGAGAAATTTCTTGTTAAAATAAATGGTGCTTAGCATAGAGACCCAGAACTAAAAAATGCAGAGAATGAGAGAATTAGAAGCCATAAATGGAAGAGTTTTACTACATCTTTATCACCGAGGCTCAGAAATCTATACAAAATAGGAGGTAGAAAGACTGTAAGATCCAGACGTGATGGACAACTCCAAGAAATTAGCATTTTTCGTATACAATTGGACTGATGCTCATATGAGCTTACAGAAACTGTGACATTAGACATAAAATGCAGACAAGTACATGCCAGACAAATACATAACACAGAGCAAGATAAATAAGCACATAGTATCTCCAAACCATAATGCTATTTACAACTAACAGCTTCAGGGATTAGGGATCAGTTATCAACAGAGTGATATTATGTATATTAACCATTCTCCAGGACAAGCTTTATTCTTAGGAATACTCACCCAGCACAGTATGGAGAACATTGTGTTCTTTTGTGTTTTGATGTTTGTTTGCATCTTTTTGAAATAAAGAAAGAACACAATGTTGGGTGGGTAGGGAGGCATGACCTGAAGGAATTGGGAGTAGAAACTATGTACCCACATTATACTGTATGAAAAAAAATTAAATACAGTAAATATCTTATTGCTGATAGCACATGCCTGAACCACAGACAAAAGAGATATCAAACTGGTACTGACCTGAAAGTCATGCTCCCTACTTAGCTTACATAATTGCTGGAAGACTCTACGCACATTACTAGAGAAGAATAGTAAACATTGGTCTTATCTAGCTGTGAATGCTGGGAGCTAAAATAAAGATCTGCAAGTCAATATAAAGAATCCTCACATCATCATTTCACAAGGTGCTTTGACTCAACAAAATCACTTCTTTTCTCCATAGGGAGCTAGACTTCGATGCAGTAATCCTAGGTGCCAGAGACTGCAGAGGGCAGTCATGGGGTCTGCTATGAATGAATGATTGCTAGAAGAAAAGCAATTTAATATGTGCTTGATGTGCTATAGGGAAAGTAAAGGTTCTGCTACCCACAATCCAAGATGAACAAAAGAAATCAGCTACTTTCACTTTCAATGTTTTAGTAGATTAATAATAACAATAGAATATTTGATTTACTAATTTTCATCATATTAAAATTTCTGGCATATCAGTATCATTCTTGAAATCTAATTATATAACTCATTCAAAATTTATTTCATTTAATAATTCATATTTATTTCATTATTTGTTTAAGCTCTACCATTTTATTTCTTTTCAATTTACAATTACAATTGTTTAAATTAATAGAATTGAACTGTAGTGTGTACAGTGCCCAAGGGAGAAAGTTAAACTATCCTTTTAAAGGTGTTTTATGATGATATCTTTGAAGTCTATAACACTAATTCTGCATGATTTTACTGACAGATATATTTAAAGACTTAAAAGTAAAAATTTAATTAAAAAAATTTAGGATTCTTACCTTTAGCTCTAAAGTTTTAAAGTCAAACCAAGTTAAGAACTAATAAAACTTGTGAGATGACTAGGCCAAGAGTTGAGACTAACACAATTGAAATCATTCAGTCAAAATGCTTAGAAAAGACCCATAATAAAAGAGGGGAATGTACAAGTGTACAGAATAGAGGTCATTCTGGACAGGGAGATGCAGTGTATCATGCAGGTGGACAGTTTCTGAGGATGCGACTGTCAAGGGGATCTTGCTAGCATCTTTTTCCTGCAGATGGTGTGAGCTTTGATGTGTCCTAGCACCTTGGTTTTAAGTCCTCCACTTTTTTAAATCTTTTATTTTGTATTGATTCTTTGTCGATTTCACATCCTACACTCTAATACCATTTATCTCCCAAGCCCCTCGTGCCTGCCCTTTCCCCTTGCAGCCCCTCAAAACAAAACAAAGTTTAAAAGAAAAACCAAAACCCAAACCAAGAGAGAGAGAGAGAGAGAGAGAGAGAGAGAGAGAATAAAGCAAAATAAAAACCAAAACCGAAAAATGAAAAAAGGTGAAGAATCTTAATGTGGAAGCTGTAGTGTGGCGTGCTGGGTCACACTGTTTACACGTTGTTCCATTTATCTTTACTTGCAAATGTTCGCTGCCAGTTGTATTGGTCTGACTTCTGACACACCACCTCTCACTGAGGCTCCTCTTGGATATCCTGCTTTTGTCTTACATTGTGGAGATTCTTCTGTTTGGGATCTGTAGGTTTGTTCCCTCCATGTGTTCCAAAAGATCATAGGAGAGGAGGATGTTGGAGTGGGCTAACTCATAACCCTGGTTCTGGAACTGTGTGGTAGCTGGGCTGGTCAGCCTGCCATCTTTCCCTCATTGGCAAGCTCTCTCATACTGCCTAGGCTAGCTCACCCAAAGCAGCACGAGGAAAAGAGCAGGGCCAGTTTTTCTTCTCACAGGTCCTCAAATCCGACTCACAGACACTCACAAAACCACGGCCAGATCTACAGTTTTGCCAAGGCAAAGTCAAATGTTCCCTTTCCTGATTCTCGTCTGGAGTATACAAGGCCAGAGGCCAGGACAGTTCTGTTGCTCTCAAGAACTCAAGGCAGGCTCACCAGCATCACTGACAACAGGGCCAACTCTAGCCCACTGCTCAGAGAGGGTCCACAGCCTGCTTACTTGCTTGCTGCAGCTGTTGAGGGACGAGGCTAATTCTCCAACTTTTGCAATCCCTGGGCCAGCTCTCTTGCACTCCACAGGTGGTAATGGACGAGGGAGGGATGGTCAACTTTCTCTCACCTCTGCCACCGCATGGCTGATCGGGATGGGGTGTAACATCAGCTTGCCTCCAGCTCTCATGCCCTCCTGGCTCACCTACATCTAAACCATAGGGTCAGCTCTAATGTGCTGCCCAGGTGAGGTTCAAGCCTGTGGTGAGGTGTGTGTGGGGCCATATTTCCTGAGTTTGGAGGGCTAGGGAGGAACAGCTCTTCCCTGAGTGGTGGGACCAGGTATTCCAGGGCTCAGCATAGCATGGTTCCAATGAACCCCTGAGTTAACAAGTGTTATGAACATCATTACAGTTCCCAGATGGAACAGGACCAGGGACCCAGATGTGGCTCTTGCTAGCAGCGAGGACCCAGATATCTCTATGGCCTCCATGCAGCACAGCCTACCAAGGTCAGTAGTTTTCAACACTCAGTAAGAACAGAAGGGGATAAGAAAAGGGAGAAAATAAGAGCTACAAAACTACCATGCTTATCCTGCCTGTAAATAAATACCCACTTTCCTTAAATAAACATTCTTTGTATGGTAACCCACCTGTGCTACTTGGCTTTCTACTGATATTGTGAGATAATTCTCTGATTATCTGTAATTCCTATGGAAAACTGGCTGTTTGTGACCTACATACTCTGTCATTCCAAAATTGTCTCCCAAGTCTCTCACTCATAAATACTGCATTTAAAAGCTTCAAAGATTTTTACGACAAGGGATATCTATAAACAGAGACCACCAAACATTTAGAAAGCAACAAGCTGGAACTTCTTTTTCATTTTTGTTTTTGTTTTTGTTTTTTTGATGCACGGTTTCTCTGTAGTTTTTGGAAACCGTCCTGGAACTAGCTCTTATAGACCAGGCTGGCCTCAAATTCGCAGAGATCCGCCAGCCTCTGCCTCCCAAGTGCTGAGATTAAAGGTATGCACCACCACCACACGGTCCTGAAATTTCTTTTGTAGCATAGCATGATTATGACCTAGAATGTTGTCTTAAAAACACTAGACAAAAGTTCTGTATATGCCACTCATGATTGATTCTACCCTTGGTCTCTGTCTCATTCAGCTTGTGAGTTCTGGTGCTCCAGGCAGTGCCAGTGGTAGCCTTAGTCACCAGGCATGGGCTTTAGGCTAAACCAGTCATTGGTTGGCCACTCCCTCAATCTCTATGCTACTCTTACCCCAGAACATCCCATAAGAAGGGACAGACTGTAGATTGAAGGTTATGTGGCTGGTTTGGTGTCCCAGTCCCTCCATTTGAAATCTTTCTTAGTCATAGGAGACGGTCAGTTCAAGCTACATATCTGCTATTGCTAGGAGTCACAGCTGTCTGGGGTGATCCTTAGAGATTCCTTTGCACCAGGTTCCTATTTTTCCCTAAAATACATGCACTTTGGAATAGTCTCTTTCATAGTTCTCCTCCTCCATCCTCCCACAAGCTGCTTTTTCATGTACCTATTCCCACGCCTGCAGTCTAGTCATGAAATCTCTTCTATTTCCCCTTCTGAGGTAGAACCTAGCATCCCACTTTGAACACTCCTTGTTGCCTAATCTCTCTCAGTCCATGAACTGGAGAAAAAAATGGTCAATGTAATGATGCCTAATACTATTCTGCTATACTCACTTATTGGTGTCTAACCTAATTTTCATCAGAGAAGCTTTATTCAGAAGTTGATTGGAAACAGATGTGGAGACCTATAGCCAAAGATCAGAGATTGGGGAATCCTGCAGAAGAGGGGGAGAAAGAATTGTAGGATCCAGAGAGTTTTAGGATAGCATGAAAAACTCCACAGAATCAACTAAAATGGGTTCATAGGGACTCCAAGAGACTAAACAGATATCTAGAAATCCTTCATTGAACTGACCTAGTCACTCTGCATAACCATTAGAGTTGCGTACCTTGATCCTTCTTTGGGACTCCAAACAGTGGAATCAGGGGCTGTTTTCAACTCTTTTACTGGCTTTTGGGAGCCTATTCCTCATACTCGGGTTACATTGCTGAGTTTTAATATATGGGGAGGTTCTTAGTCTTACTTCATCTTGATATGCCATGTTTTGTTGATATCCATAGAAGGCCTGCCCTTTCCTGAAGAGAAAGAAGGAGTGAACTGGGATTGGGAACAGAGGTGAGTTAGGAGGAGGAACTGAGAGGAGAGGAGAGAGGGGAAACTGTGGTCAGAATGTAAAATGAATAAATAAATTCATTCATTAAAAATATAAAGTGGAGAAGAGTATAAGGTAAGATCAACATACTGAAAAATTTTTTTAACAAAATAAATAATTGTAGGGTAAATAAATGTAAAAAAGAATAAAATGAAAAATAATGACTTTCCAAATGAAAGAAAAAAGCTATGCATACTACTAACAACCTGACAGAATCATTTTATTATTGTAGGAAGAATAAAATGATTTAATTACACATCAATCAAAATTATAGTATTTATTTATTATTTAATAAGTTTTGAGAAGTATCTTGACAATTTCAAGCCACTACAAGTTCTACCATGAATGGAGAAGGGACCTAGTTTTGGTAAATGCTGGAAGTTTAGAATTGCTGAGGGTGATGGAGTCACTCTCTGTGAAAACATGGCAGATGGTAGACTGCCTATGCCCAAGTGGATGGCCTCATACCTATGTGGGAGTAAGTAGTAGTGACTGGAGTCTGAAGGTTACTAGACGGATGACTTGAAGTTGGAAAGGTGAGGCAGTGGGGGACACAAGGTAGAGCTAGAGGACATAATTTTGGATGAACGTCATTAACATATAGTGCAGAAATGTACGCAATTTTCAAATAACAAGACCTTAAAGGTATTATTAACTGCTTACAAAGTGCTAAATAGTGGTCCATGCTAAGTAGACTATGCTAACTTGTACTTCTGAAAGACTAAAATGGAACCGCTGGTGGAGAATGAGAAGGATCTTATTGTGAGACGCAAGGTGGATGGTAGAACACAGATGATATGAAGCAGGAGGAGTTTTCTGTGAGAAGAGTAAGACTGTAATATAGAGAAGGTAATGGGGAGAGGAATAACTAAAACTGAGGGTGTCTGAAGAAGTATATGAACCTACCATTTTATAAGCTTTGTATACACCTATATACTTACCTAATATAAGTATGTGTGCATATATAATATGCATTATAAAATGATTAAAATAGAATTAGCTTACACAGGGTATAATGTTTCACCAAAAAGACAAATTACTCAGTGAAAACCCCAGTGCCAGAGTGGGATACCTTCTCTTGATTTGCTGGTCAGAGCTGTCCTGCAAAGTGTCATAACAATAAGATTTTTTTTAACATTGCTCTTGGTTAGACATCAGGACTTTATGATAAAATCATATTAAAGAAAATATCACATGCTTTGGTCACAAGATATGTAGAAATCAACTCAGAATTTGGAAAGTCCAAGTTCATCAAGAGACCTTGCCTCCAACTAGAGAATGGCTCAGGAAGACCTGTAATATCTCTTGGATGCCTCCACCTAGGTATTCCCACACATTAACACCCACCTATATACTTGCAAACAAACACACACATAAAAACATGTGCACATACCTACAGTTGCAAAAAAAACATGCACAGACTCACTCATAAATATGCTTATCTCCAACTTCATGACTCTTAATAGATTCCTCTAGAATAGTGCCTTATGCTTTCCTGTAATCATCACTTAGTTCATCTCATGGGGTAGCGTGCAAGGGATGAACAACTGGGAGCCTATTACTTCCCTTGAAGTTACACTCCAACACTTCCTATGACTGGAAATCTGCTAGGAGCACTGCTTCTCTTCTGACTGCAGTACTATTTCCTGATAATGATCTGGGGGAAATGTAATTAAGGAATGGATGAAGGAGTCAGACTGCTTTCCAGCTATCACTCGTATCCTTTCTACTTGTTGTTTCACTGTTTATTGATGGGCAAGTACCTGAACACTCTAACAAAAGATCTTTTTGTGTTGGTTAACACTTCACTGTACTTAAATTTTATCCATGCTTCTTAGACGAGGCACTCTAATTAGATTTCATTATATTTCTTTAATGAGTCTATATTTAAGCCATTCCCTCAGATATGGAAATAATAAAAATTTTAAATTAGATGGATCTCAAAAGATGTTAACAATATTCATGTTGTAGCTCACACATTTGAAACAAGTTTGTAACATGGTAGAAATATTCCAAACCCCTTTATCTGTCTTCTGGACATTTTTAAAGGCATCATGTCCTATTTTTCTTTATGATTTTTTTAAGTACAATTTTAAGTCCTTTTCGCCATCGACTACGTTGTACCTTGTTTATAGGATCATGAGCACAAGACTTCTTCAGAAAGCCTCCCTTGTGTTAACATGACCACAGGCAAAGCCAATAATAGGTAGTTGTGATATGGAAAAGTGTTAGAATTCTAACTTAGATTTATCGGTTCTTTGAGACTAAGTACCTTTATTTTCAAAATAACAATAGCAACGTTAACTTTCTTCTATAGAGAAATGATGTTCCAGAAAATTCTCTGGACCTAGAACACTCCACAAATATTATTGTTTATTAATGATGCTCTAGAAAAGTGTGGGCGACTCTCATTTTAAGATATTTGTATCAGAGGGGATTTAATCATTCAAAAGAAAATCATATGTTTTCTTTTATGTTGTCTTTTTCAGTCTAAGAATGACATCTGCCCTGAGCAGACATATGGTCCTAAGCTACAAATTCTGGAGGCAGATTTCTCCTTACTGGTTGAAAACACTTGCCCTGATCCTAGGTTCTAAAGTCTTTAAATGTGTTCTCCCTTAGCATCTCATTTGGAAACAAAAAATAAATGGCAGAATCTAGAGCACCCTACAATTTAACAACCTGAAAAGTTGGACCCTCTATAACATTCCTGAGCATATTTGGATCTCAGATTTTGCTCTTGCAAATGAATATCATTTGTTTAAAGTAGAAGGTTATTTAATTTTTTGTTTTTGTTTATTTTTTTATTTTTCCATTCAAAAATTTACACTTCCTCCCCTCCTCCCAATACCCTCACGCTCCTCCACTCACCCTCCTCCCTCCACCTCCCTGCTTGAGAGAGGGCAGGAAACCCTGCCCTGGGGGAAGTCCAAGGCCCTCCTCCCTACATCTAGGCCTAGGAAGCTGTGCATCCATATAGACTAGGGTCCCAAAAAGCCAGAACATNTTTATTTTTTTATTTTTCCATTCAAAAATTTACACTTCCTCCCCTCCTCCCAATACCCTCACGCTCCTCCACTCACCCTCCTCCCTCCACCTCCCTGCTTGAGAGAGGGCAGGAAACCCTGCCCTGGGGGAAGTCCAAGGCCCTCCTCCCTACATCTAGGCCTAGGAAGCTGTGCATCCATATAGACTAGGGTCCCAAAAAGCCAGAACATGCCATAAAAACAAGTCCCAGTTCCTTTATCTATGGCTTCTCAGTCAGCCCCCATTGTCAGCCACAATCAGAAAGTCCAGTTTTATCACATGCTCATTCAGTCCTGGTCCAGCTAGATTTTGGCAGAAAGCACTGAATGATTTTTCTAGGATCTCGCTTTCTCTTTTACATCTCTCACACATAATAAAATAAATTAATTTTGAACATTAAAAACAAATTATAAGGCTGTTCTTCCACCTGCTCTTTCTATTAATTTGTTTCAAGAGAAAATAGTCTGAAATCAAGATGTGTGTGTGTTAGCAGTTGATTTAAAAATTATTTTCAAATCTATGCTTTAATATGAAGAATTATACCATAATACATTTAACTTATGATATTATAAATGAAACAGATGCTGCAATTAGCAATTGAGACTCCCATGGGCTGACTTTTAAAATGATGCAAGCCCTGAAGATTTAACAAAGAGCCAGGGAAAAGCCATGGTGAGGCTGTTGTATGGAGGGATTGCATCGCAACCGTGCAGTTTCCTTTCTGACAGAACACTTTGGGGAATTGCATATTAAAATCCTTATACTGGATCATCTAATCTGGCAGGCTGACTCACACAATACCTCTGATGCTAATGAGGTGTAAATAGCTGGTCTTTGACCTATTTTATGATATTCTTTTATTTGACAACTTTCTTATTTTATCCCCTAGTTACTCCCTGTAATCCAAGATATTTCTAGTTAAAGCTATTATTGTTAATAGTCAGTTTAGCTGGTGCTACAAATACAGAGTTTATATAGCTACATACAATCAAATTTAGAACAAGATATTTTCATTGTTGACAACATGATGTAAGAAAGAGTAACAAGATCATTATTATTAGCTATACTAAAAATATTTCAATTTTGCCATGGAAAGTTCATTATTACAAATTATTAGGAAACTGTTGTTAAATTTTTTGCAAATTGAACACTAGTTGTATTGTGACAGGAAATGAAATATGCTGGTTATGACTTGAAATTCATTGTCAGATTGATTTGTAACCAATCTATTGGCCATTTCTATTGTACAAAGAAAGTTGTTTAATGCCACTAAATTTTCATTTTCAATTTGGAAAATAAATGCTGTCAGACCATCAAATGACTCTCAAGATGACAACATTGTTTCTAAATTCCTATCTCCCATTGGTCAAACTACTCAGTAATAGTTGTCAGTTATTTTTGTTATATTAAAGCACAGAATCTCAGTTTTGGTGGCCAGTTACACTTGTAAAACTGTCAGGAATATTGATAGAATATTAATTTCCTTAACTTTAAAATACAAATGATAATCATAAAAATTGGATGTGTTATAGTTGTTATTCCAATAACCTCTACCTCATGGCATCCTCCAGATTTCAAAATTCAAAACAATATAAACTTATTCTCCCTCATGGCACAGTTCAATGCAAGTGTGTAGTAGGCTCTACTCCCTGTCATTAGTGTTGTTAATAAGGGGACCACTGTTGACTAATGAGTTATTATTAAAGATATTGGTGGTCTGCAAGGCAAAACCGACAGACCAAAATGTGAGTGTGCACAGTAACTCATAGAACATCATTTGGGGAAGAATCAAACAACTATGGCTTGCATTTCCTAGAAGAGAAGAATATAAATGGCTGTATCCAAATATTTAGAGGTGGGAGCAGACAAACTTTATCTTACTTTCCACAGGAAAGCACGTATTTGTAAATTCCTCTAATTACCACAGCTAACATTTGGTTTAAAAGACATTTTGTATTAGAAGGTGTTTTGCAAATGTGAAAATGTAGACATGCTGAATAATGTTTCCACTGCCATATTTGTGATAAAGCTTATACCTTATTCTATATTAAGTTTGTTTGTACACCTAAAAGAGGACTTGATAACACTTTGGATTGAGATATAATTGAAACTTTTTAACATAGAACATATTTTACCTGGCATTGAGAAAGTGATGAGAGAACAAAACTGATGGTTTATTGAAAAATATCCTCTTCCAGCACAGCTCATTATCTCTGGATTGGACTCAGGTCCTACCAAATATTGTAAGGGAGTTGGATGTGCTTTATAAATCTTCCCAATTAAGAATCTGTGAGGCCCTGATCATTGCATTAGAAGCAGAAGAACAAATACAATTTGAATATACTAGCATGACTCTGTGCACACATATTAGTCTGAATGAATATAATGTTCATGTAAGTGAACCCAGTATTCTTCACCAATAGAAATTGTGTCACTCAGCCTCATTCCCTTGACATTCCCCTCTCTGTCTCTGGCTACTTTTATACCTTTTGTTTTGCACTGAACTATGAGGTTTTCTATGCATCATAGAATAAGGGTTGAGTGTTTTGTGCTCTTTCTCCTGGTTGGTCCTTCAGCCTGCATTCTCTTATGCAGTAATATTTATTATGGTGTTTTTCATAAATGATAATGGCTGCCATCAGTTAATAGCACTCTGTACAATGTTTTTATTTTGAGATGATATCCTAGTTATATTGTTAAAAACAGATAAAAGTTATTCATGCTCATAGAACTTTACAGGTAAGAATATCATATTTAAACTACAACATAAATTATTCATCTTGAAAAAATGAAAACCACTGAAGTAAACAGTATTTTACTAGATGTGTTTTCATACCCATGCACTGAGTATAGATAATATGAAAACCTCTAATGTCAGAGGTGAATATACATAGAGGAATTACTAAAATAAATCTAAACAAAGCTCTATATAATTTTCTGTTTTCAATTGATTAGATTGAATCCACTTGTCTCTCTGTAACCCTGAATGTTTTGTTTTGTTTTTACAATTTTGATTCAAGTGGACAGCCACTCTTGTCTCTAGGGAAATATTCTCAGCATAAAATCCAGGAGTCCTATAGTCAATAATAAAGAGAAAAATGTGAGAAATGGGTGAAAGATATCTGAATGAGCGCATAGGTCAAGAAAAGAGTGACCTATTTAGTGGCATCTTTCTGGTATCAATATCCTCTGTTCAGATCCAGCTTTATCACAAATCTCTATAAATAAGCAACTGGATGTGATGCTGCAATTCTCAGAAGCACACAAATTTTAGAGGAAACTTGTGAATGATATAAATTATCTCCTTTAAAACCTGAGCTTTCAGAGTTCTATCACTCTATAGTTGTAGCACATGTTAAAGAACTATAAACAATAATGTTTTCAACTAATAATTTCTGGAATAGTATTTTTTTATCTTGTAGTAGGTAAGTTCAGATCACCCCATAACCAGAGTGTAATGAAATTGTCAACATTTTCTTCATTTCTCCTTTTCTGACAAATGGTGTGAACATATCACCTTTTTCTCTTAATGGAAAACATAACTGGAATACATCAAAATGCTATTAGGTTTTTCATTTTCTTCCACAGTGTAATGCTGGGGAATGCATGCAGCCCTCATCTGGGCAGCACTGTGGAATATTCCCTGTCCCTGATAGAATGACTGCAGAGGCAAATCAAGTAGAATTGTTCTCTGGTTTGTATTGCTGAGCCTTTGTAACAGTCTCTCCAAGAATGTGTGCAGGAAGATTATCTGTGCTATAGGAAATAGACATGGGTTGTAGTGCCAAAATATGTTTAAAATTTGTACTTGAGCATTTTTAATCTGTAAACGTAATTTAATGAAAATCTTCATGTCTGACATCACTCATGTATACAGTGTGCTTTATAATGAAAGAAAGGCAACATAGACTGTCACAAGTTTGAAAAGAGGTTTATTGCAATATTAGGTAGGAAGAGGGGGACATAAAATCAAGTGCCCATACCCATGGGAAATATCCATAGCCTATTCATTGTTTAATTTATTTTTTTCTTGAACTAAACCAATAATGGGATATAAGATAAATCAAAGTGAGCATACACGAGGCTTAGCAATCAGTATAGAAAAAGAACAAGACTTCTACCTGTAAAATTCTACCTATGATTGCAATTATCAAAATGGAAAGCGTTTTTCTGTATGAAAATTTATCAAGAACACTTGAAATGACACTTGGTCATTTAAATGACCTTAAGCAATCTGATTGCCCTAACATAAGATAAAATAAAGAAATTAAAGTCTTGTGTGTATATATATATGTATGTATATACATTTACATATACATATATATGTGCATACACATATATATGTATGTATATACATTTACATATACATATATATGTGCATACACATGTCATTACTCCTATATAACAACATTTTCTAAAGAGGCAAAAACACTTTCTTTCATGAAAAAAACACAATTATAATGTCATTTGTAGAGAGGTTCATTGTGACATATGCAATCTCATAATGGAAAATTATATAATAGGAAGATTGACTTAAAACAAACTGAGATTTAGCACAATAAAAACTTACTTCTGTGTTACTTTCATCAATGGGCTCAATATAATCTAAATTTGTAGTAGTTCAACAAACTGCAGGAGAGGCCTTTCGATCCAGGTTTTACTCTTGACAATGTCTTAGCACTTCTTTCAAAAACATCTAATAGTGCTTTCTTGATTCTCGCTGTATGACAGTTCCAGAGAAGTATCTCTCCTAATGTTTGGGAAGAACAATAAATATTTTCTTGGTGCTCTTGTTATGATTAATTTCTAAATTCCTAACTAGAGATATGGGAATAATTCATAGTAAAACATTTTCATTTTGCTTCACCACAAAAAAANCTCCCAGCTTGGGACTCAAACTCATTTCAGTATAAAAATGATGTTGTGGTATTCAATGGCTGAATTAAACAGAACAAATGGCTATTGAAGCTGTCCTTTCCCTCCCTGAATAGCAAATGTGGAAGGACACGAGAAGGCCAAGGAAAATGAGCATGCTTACTCTTGTTGTTTTTGACATTTATACATAATTTTTAAAAATACAATATCATGTAAGACATTTTCCTTGGGGGAAAATTCTTAAGTAAAATCTACTTTAAAATTGAAATAAAATCTTGATATTCTCCTGATTTATGTATCAGCCCAGTTAGAGCCAGCTACAGGTTACTTGGCGCTTAGGCTTGGTTTAAAGTGTAATAGTGATTATTAAGAAATTGTACTTTTGATTTGATATCATCAATGTGTTCAGGCTACTGTCTCAGATACATTTATAAGTAGTGGAAAGTAGAGTAAATTTCTCGTTGAAATCAGGTGTCAAGGTCCTCAGCAACTACTGTTTATTTGGTCTTAGTCTAATAACATCCACATTCCTTGTATAGCAATTTACATAGCATTACCCATTCTGAGCTTCAGTGTGGCTTTTGGAGGCACGATGCCTTGATTTTTTTTTCTGTGAAAGGATAATATTCTGAGCATTAGATCCATGCTATTACAAGCTCCACTGTATTTTCTGTTGGCAGCTTCAGTAAAAACAAGTTGCACTGATTCCTTGAACTGACAGTCCTGAGATTTTGCCACTAAGTAAACCTTGAGTATAAATCTTAACATCTTTTATTTAAAAATATGTGCACGGTAAAAGGGGAAAATAGAAATTGGCAACAGTAAGCTTCATTTTCTGGTGCCTATTTTGTGTCTGTATTGAACAATATGTGAAGACTGTAGGGTGGTGTTCAGTCTTCCATTTTTTGTCTGACATTTATTTGTTTCATTTTTAATTACAGGTGGGGAATAGCTGCTTCACTGATTCATTGCTTCAGCATTAGCTGCTGGTGGTGGATGCTCAATCCACTAGTTATCTGTCACAATTTTGGATTGGGTACCCATTATCGAGATTGATAGCAGTTATCAAACCTCAAAATACATGTGTGTTCTCTTTTAAATATTGGCTGTCAGGTTGTGATAAGTTGTGTGGAGCTGTGCGGAGCAGGGTTGAACACATGAGATGGTGAGTATTAGGTTTGAAGGCAAACTCCCCTTTTAGCTGAAATCCATGACAAAAAAGAAAAGCACTCATGATACCAACTGGCTCAGAAAGTAAAAACCGGGATCCAGAAGCAACCACTCTTGTAAGGAAAATAATGGGAGTTAATCTTTCTGCTTTTATGTTAGAGCTAGATTTCTTTAAATTGTATACTTGAAAGAAACAGAGAGAAAGAAAGAAAGAAAGAAAGAAAGAAAGAAAGAA
>LOJH01039133.1:1108-12556 GCA_001685095.1 Ellobius talpinus | reverse complement strand
TCTCTCTCTCTCTCTCTCTCTCTCTCTCTCTCTCTCTCTCTCTCTTTAATAATGTTTGAAGGCATCTTGCTGGTAGACAGTTATCACTAACTGTCCTCCTTGGATATGGACCCTGTTTGCTATCAATAAGCTGGGTAGGATGCGCTCACTATCACAATAGTAGGACAACTGTTATTGGTTGCTTTATTATTGGATTTTAGCCCCACTCCATGGAAAGGAACTAATGTCTGGTACTGTACGTTAGGGCAAAAACTCATGGCTGGGAAAAGCCATAGACCACAATGGGGAAGCAATTGCTATTCTTTTATTGAACAGTTATGATGGGCTGACAAATTCTTTTCTAAATACGTGTGCTTATGTTTATAGATCACTGTCACTGCCAGCCTCAATTGGTCATGGGAAAAAATTCTGTTTTGCAATGAAAAGAGTACTACAGAGACTAATACCTTATCAAACTCTTAAAATATCCTATGTAGTCACCTATAAGTGGTTTTTAGACATAAATCAGAGAAAACCAGCCTACAAATCACAATCCTAAAGAACCTAGACAACAATGAGGACCCTAAGAGAGACATACAGGGATCTAATCTACATGGGAAGTAGAAAAAGACAAGATCTCCTGAGTAAATTGAGATCATGGGGACCATGAGAGAGGGTTGAAAGGGAGGCGAGGGGAGAGGAAGGGAGGGGAGCAGAGAAAAAATGTATAGCTCAATAAAATCAATGAAAAAGTCATTGCGGTAGTGACATAATTATCCAATGTTTTTCCATAAATGGATAAAAATAATTAGATATTTAAAAACTCTGCCAAAGCTCAGAGAACATTTCAAGAGAAAGGGTAGAAAGAATTAAGAGCCAGAGGAAGGGATAGAGTTTTGCATAACAAATTACCTCCCAATTGAAATACTCTATTCTAGAGAAAGGTTCATTATGGCTCAGGAACCAGTCTCAGAAAGCTTCTTAAACTTACAAGGTTCAAAAAGGTCCTCCACGAGATCATATAAGCAATAAAGGCAGCTAGAGAGAGAAGACTTTGCCTGGAAATTATGCCAGTGGCTTGTGCAGAGAGCTCCAGGGATGTTTTCCTGAGTTATCACCCATGCTAGAGTGGAATCTTCAGGAATACAGCTGTGTTCTTTTCATACATGCTCTTGTATGTAGCCTCTCACTCTTATTCCTGTAAGTAACCCCAACAAACTCATTGATTTATCACTGTAACTTCCATTAAATTTTCATTTTGTCTGTCATTGGTTCTATGGGATAGATTTTCTTCACTTCTTCCCAGAGGGGAAAAAATAATCACACAATTTTAATATGGATGACATAGAAGCCAACTGTGGCAGTGTACAACTGTGATCCTAAGACTGGTGGCTGAGCTTTGAGTTCAAATCCAACCCAGGTTACCCAAGACCTTGTTTCAAAAATCAAAATAGGCCAGATATAGGGCCTTTTATAAATACATAAGGAAAAGAATCTGGAGCAAAAAGGAAGGACTTCAAGGAGATAGTGATACTAGGATGAAAAGTTAGTACGTTATTTTTCCACTTTTAGGTTGCTAATTATCACATGCAACCCTGAAGACAGGCTGTGCACAGAATGGTTTCATCCTTATTGAAATACATTTTCCTCAGCATGATAGAAAACATTTATTTTAGTAATTTTCCCTCTGACCTCACTTTTTTATCACCCTTTAATTGAACCAGCTTTCTTCCCTAATTGCCTTGCCCTGATTAATATAAGTTACAATCATGAAGAAGATATGTCCCCTGCAGAATGAATCTTAGGGAGGCAAGCAACCCATTCCTGAGTGGATTTAAGACCTGCCCTATAAGACAGAACACATTCCAGGCACTGTTAACAAGGTTAAGAACCTGTAGCTCCATTGGTCACAAGTCCTAGGGGGAAACCACTATATACATTCTGTTAAATGGGCATAGCACTAAAACAATTCATAAGGACTCGGTGCTATACTCATAGATCAGTACATCATTCAGTCCTCAAAAGAGAACCTTCTTCTTGCTATAGGTAGAAATTAATGCAACCATAATTGGCCCACATGCAAAGAATAAGAGACTGTAGAGTGTTCAGCCTTAAACAGGAATCTATAACACATCCCTCCCCTCAAGGCACAGGTAACTTTGTGGAAGAGGAGGTAGAAGTATTCTAAGAACTAGAGGTGGTTTACAACTTCAAGGAAAGTATTTTTCCAGATATAACAGGACAGATGCACACATAAATTTACAGCAATTGTGACAGCAGACACAAGACTGTACAAGCTCAACCAGTCAAAGTTCCAGCATGGAGGAGAGGGATACAGTCCAGCCCTTAGCGGAGGAGCCACTGGCATTGGTAGCTACTGGTAAGTGCAGAGTCAGTTTTCTTCAGTAGTATGACCTCTGGTACACCTACCATTCCAAGGGAGGCCCCACACCAAAGAGTAGTTGGCTAACACAAACTAGATTCAACGAGGAGAAGAGAGGGAGGCAGAGAAGATGGGAGGAGAGATGTGGAGAGAGAGATAGAGAAAGAATGTGAAGATGTTGAGTCAGTAGAGATGTGGGGATGGATCCGGGTTGGAGGGATGAATACTACGACATTCTCAAAAACTATAAAGTTATTATGCTTAAATGAAACACAAAGAAGACAATCATAACAATGTAGACAGATGTTTATTTCCCGTGTTTCAACAAATGCTCATGTCCCTTTCGCTGTTGTTTCTTGAGTATCTGTCTTTCCATCATTCCCTGTTCCAGACCCAATCCCCATGGGTTGTGGCAATGTTTACAAAATTAAGAGCGTAAAGTGTGGAATGTCTTATAAACAAACATACATGCTTACCTTGGAATTTCTCAGTTTGTCCAGCACTATCCCCATCCTAGGTTTTAATCCAGAGCCCCGCTCACCCCACATTCCATTCCTTTGATTCCTCACACATCCCAACTTGGAATAGTTTCCTCATCTCCCCTCATCCTCTGTGAATCATAAACTAGATATATCTTTTCAAGAATTTTGATGCAGTTCACAGAATTTTGGTCATTTTGATATTTCCTCATTATTTGACTGGGTCTATAGACTGTAGTAAACACCACAGGAACAAAATTCCAGTGTTTTTGTGACATAATTTTTAACAACTTTATGGTGCACATTATGTTAAATCAATATATGCATGCAATGTGTAATGATCAAATCAGGATAGCAATCACTTCCATCTCTTCAAATGCTATATGAGTTTAGCAGTGACTCTCAGCAGGTAAATGAGAAAGGACACTGTGGTATTATTCTGACAACAAAATGAAATCCTGTCAATAACATCATGGATAGCCAGTAGTTAACACTATGGAAGGTCATCATATTAAGAGAAATAACACAAGTTTTTACACACTTAATGGAAAAGAATAGAATGGTTAGGCTGGAGAGATGGCTGCTCTTACAAAGGTCCTGAGTTCAATTCCCAGCAACCATGTGGTGGCTCACAACCATCTATAATGAGATCTGGTGCCCTCTTCTGGCCTGTAAGCATACATGGAGGTACAATGCTGTACGCATACTAAATAAATAAATCTTTAAAAAAAAGAATAGAATTGTTGTCACCGTAGACTGAGTACGGGGACAGAGAGAAGTTAGAAGAGGAGCATCTACAGCACCAAAAGAGAGGAAGAGCTAGTTCTAATTTCCTATAGCATGCACTGTTTTCTAACAGTGATGCATGCAGAGCCATTCCTCACAGTCTGTACTCATGAGCACATTTGGAAGCCTACCATAGATTCCATGGAAATAAATGGAAGACCCTGGGAGAGCCGGCTTCAGTGTATGAACCAAGGGGCTAGGTCACTGGCTCGGAGGTAAAGTGCTTGCTGCACAAGTGTGAGTACCTGAGTTTGGATCCCTAGCCCCTGTTCTGTCTGGATGGTAAATACTTGGGGAGCATAATGACTTGCACATAGTTCTGGCACTAGTGAGGCAGAGACAAAAAAATTCTGAAGTGAGCTAGGTAGTCAGATTGAACAAAAGGGCAGATTCCAAGTTCAAAAAGAGATCCTGCCTCAGTAAAGAGATCAAAGAGAATGGTAGATGTAAGCCTCTGGTCTTTACACACACACACGTACAAATACCCAGGTACTCGAACACAAAACACACAACCAAGTACATACACCATACACACAGAGAGAGAGAGAGAGAGATAGAGAGAGAGAGAGAGAAAGAGAGAGAGAACAACTGTTATGCCAGGTATTAATTCTTCTAGACTTAGCTGCTTGCATGCTATAACACCGGCATTCCAAAAGGGCCGTACAAGCACTGAGAGAATAAAAGCAGATGGTGCCACATGTCTGAGCACAGCATCCTCTCCAGACCCTGAAGGCACATTCTTCAGTGGCTGGCACCAGAATTCGAGGATACAATTCTTCCCTTATAAATAAGCAGCAACACTCACCAGTCTGGTTTCAAACCGCCTGAAAATGTGCTCCGGGAGGGGGACAGTCCTGCACTTCAATGCTCTAATGACCTTAACATTAATTTATATATCTGATCCCTTTAGGGGATTTTTTTTAGAAAAGGACAAATTAATACATAAATCTGAAAAGCATTTTGTCAGCTAAAGTGACCCGCATAAAGACTCCACCTTTGAAACAAAAGAGGAGAGCAGCAAATCCCAATGTAAGTGCAGAACAGAGTGGGCTCATTGGCACACCTAGGTACTGCAAATCGTAGTGTGGCTGAGGCAAAGTGACCCCGGGTAGTTCAGAACCAGCCTGAGCTACTTAGTTAAGAACCTATCGGAGAAACTAAAATCACGATGTGATTTATTTGTAGCAATCCACATTTGAAAGCAGAAAATCACCATCAGGATGAGCAGCCATCTATGCACCAGCCTTGACAAAAACCCAATGAGCTCCTCCTTGATCTCTGTTTATGTGACAACTGTTATTACCCCTCCCAAGTGGACCTCTGTGTCCTGAACCCTGAATTAGAGGAGATATGTGGCAAAATTTTATAAAAATCATCAGTCAGCAAAGTAGAGCTTTTGAAATCTCATTTAAGCATGCTCTGTTTATCTAGTGAATAAAACACATTGTCTAATTTAAACTCAAAGAAAGCTTAATTAATTTAAATGCCACCTTGAATGCTTCTACTATTGATCCAGTTTAAGGACACACTATCTGAAGGAAGCATTGAAGGCAGATATCTGTAGTACCCACAATAAAGAACATAGGATAATATAAGAACCCCGTGCTGTTTCAGGTTGCAAAACTTCTCAGGCAGCCATTACAACTGGATCCAATTATGGAGCCTCGGCGACTTTCATTTACAACTTCTATTAGCACACGGATTGTCTTTTTAGAAGAAATTATCTTACACTCCACATATTTTACCTGACAAAAGAATTACAAAAAGACACAAGTGTTCAGACGTTTTAGTACATTATATCTGTCAGACAAACCACTTTCTTCTCTTTTCATGCAAAAACAACTTATACATTTAAGTGGAAATGTGCTGTCCGGAAATTAATTTCTCTGAATGTTGTAAAGAAAGATTATAAGTTTAATAAATGTGTCTTTCAGTTGTCATAGGCAGACCCTCTCCACTGACTGTAGGAAGATGTAGGCACTTCTAAAAATGCATCCTGGCATACAGAAAGGCGTTGAGCTTTTATTAATAATTCTGTTGCTATTAGCATAAAGGTACACTGGCTTTTGAGAGATGGATGCTTTCTAGTTAATATAAATAATAATTGGTATTTTCAGTTATATGATTACTCATCAGAGTTGGAGTCTAGAAGTCTGAACCAACCTCAAAGTAAAATGTTCCAACTAAAGAACCAGAATAGAGATCCAAAGGTCACTAAGAGATCGTGTCCAGAAAGTCTAGTCAAGGGGCTAAAACATGACAGAGAGGCAGAGAGACAGAGAAGTATAGGTGTGTAGGGTGGAAATACTGGGGCAGAATACAAGGAAGGAATGGAAAGAGTCTGGAATGGAATGGTGCTCAACACCTTTCTGTATACCAGGGTGCATTTTTAGAAGTGCCCACACCTTCCCACAGTGAGTGGAGAGGCTCTACTACACTCCAAGCTACCTCATACAATTAGCTCAAAGGAGCCTCTGCTTGCCTTGATGGTCTTTCTTTTTCAGTTTCTGGATCCATGCTGAAGTCAACTTCGTTTTCATAGAAATTACTGAATATCTTTATCAAAATGAAATATAATTTTCTCAGAGAATAAGGTTTTCTTTTCATATACATACTTTTCCCTTCTAGGAGAGCAATGAACTCCCTAAGAACCTGGCTGATAAGGTCCTAAGAAGCCCTGTTCTTTCCCAGGGAACAGAAGATCTGAGCAAGTCTCTCCTGAGATCCAAACTGGAGGTCCCTGTTTCTAATTTCACAAGGAGGAATTTGAGTTCCAGTAACTGTCCGTATGCCCACTCTTCCAGCTTTTGTTCTTGTTCTGTGTGTGTATGTATATTTCACTGTTCTCTGAGCAGCAGATCCAAGGACATGGGAATATGCAGCCTTTAATTAGAAAATGAGCAGCTAGACTGAAAAATCCTACTCTAGACTTTAGTTCTTCTTTGAATTCTCCAAGAAAAGAACTCCTAGCTAGGTATAGCAATTCATGCCTTTAATCCCTGCACTGAGACTGAGACAGGCATATCTCTGTAAGTTCAAGGCATGGACAAATATAACCACTCACACATACACAGGTACAGGACAATAGCATAACTCACCGAAAGGTGAATGAATGAGTTCTGGTTCCAAGATAAAAGAATTTACCATGGATCCACAATCCACAATGCAGTTTACACAGCTGAAAGCTCCCCAGAAAACAACGCAGTTCAAGCTTCCTGGTTTGCCTATGGATCCAAGGGCCAGGGACTACCTGCCCTTTCAGGTGCTCCCAACTCTTTCTCTTTTGCCTCCTAGGAAGTAACCACAAAATAACTAGCTTATTTCTTTTCATCTGCACATTTATATACCATAGCATTTATAAAATAAAATTATTTATTTTACATTCAAACATCTTTAAAAACATAGTTAACTTTGATGATCATATTCTCTTTGAAATATAGACCAGCTTTTAAAAAGTCCTCCATTTTGAAATGCACCAAAAATCTAAAATTTCATATTTCATCATAGAGAAATCTTCATGCAAAGTTAGAGTGACTATATCTTGTATGACATGTACATCTTTAGAAAACTGTCCAGTGTCAGAACACAGCCCATGAATGAGACTATTGAGGAGAATTTTGGGTATTTGAGAGAAAACTCCAAGGAAATAAGAGTCTTGTAACCTCTATTCCACCATTAACAAGGGTTGTTCTTGGAAAATGTTTTAATGTCCCTCCAAGGTAATAAATAGGGGTGAGTTTACTTTAGATTACTCAACTCTTACCCGTTATTAGTCAGAATGATGTTTCCAAGCACGAATTGTCCTCATGACTGTATACAGCCTTCACTCAGGCAAACTCTGCTCATGCTCTTGCTTAACCCTCATAATGTCTGGAGAACATAAATTGTCTAAGGCTCTGAATAAAGTTGGCTATTTCATGAGACTTTAGTCTGCCTCATTTTTAGGCTTCATTATGCCAGATTCACAATGCCAACTAGAGAAATAACAGTACCGGAAATAGACACATTGAATATATTCACTGACTTTGTTGGTAAAATTGAAATCATGGAACAGTGAAGATTTCAGTGGTCTTATAGATGACAAGGAAGAAATAAATTCACAAAACCACCTGCCTTTAGCAAATAAAATTTATAAATGAGCAACTGATTACAAAGAAAGTTAGCTCTCTTGCTCAAGGACACATAACTAATAAGTTGAGAAACAGTATGTCCCCAAGTTCCTAATACAGTGCTTCTTCCAAAAATGGTGCTTTATAATTAGTTATTGCTAGGTAAAACATTGAATTTGTGCAGCTTGGGCTGTTACACAGAGAAACCCTGTCTTTAAAAAATGTGATTGTACAAGAATATTTAAATCATCTGCTTTGGAGAATTATCTTTCTCTAATTAATTGATATTTATTCAGCTCAAAGAAAGCTACAACAATATGTATGTGACTTCAATAATGAACAAATTAAGTGGGCTGAGTCTTTCTGCTTATATACAGTTTCTTGTACTCTACTACAGAATGAAACCTGTACAGTAGACAGAGGAAAACAACAGAAGACAATGTGAACTGAATTCATAACTTCAAGCTAAGAAGTGTTTGAGATCAAAGGAAAAAGAAAAAAGAAAATTTGAAGGTAAATGTGCAAAAAACATGTGCACCTTCACTCATAAGGTAAGTTCAGCAAGAACCATGAAAACTGTCTGATTATAAAGATACAAATAAGAACTCATAAGTATTTTCCTTGTAGTCAATGCATATCATAAAATAACCTGCAATCCATTGATGATTGGCATCCTTGAATCTGCAGTTAAGTGCATTCCATCTGAAAATTAACTACCACAAAATTTCATCCTGTGGATACAGATTTTCAAATTCTAGGAATTCCCTATACTCTTATATTTACGTTTTAATTCCATTTTTGAAAAAAAATGCTACAGTTAGTTTCATATACCTAAATTTTTTTAAAGTAATGATTCTGAAGAATTGAGCTTTAAAAGCAGATTGTTTTTATTTTACCACCTAGAATAGAAGTCTCTTGGAACCATTACTTACACTCTAAACCCAAGTAGACAGAAGATAATTTTCCCTATACTGCAAAGCTTTTTGGGAACAAGATGCCTTCTGGGACCACTGAACTAGTAACGGATATTTGTCTCTTTTGCAAATGACTCTAGAAATCCATGTTTTACTGGTGATGATCCTTGAATTTATGCATTTTTATGGCTTCTCCCTTCCTACTGTCAACTGTTAAGCACACTGTTTATAATAGCACAATAGAAGGGTGGTGGAGACATTTGTCTCTAAGGTCTGTTTTAAGTCATGAATCTCTCTCTCTTTTTTTTCTGATGTGCTTCAACATCCCAGGTCCACACAGATGCTCCAGGCTTCATGGCATGACTAAAGGTCACCTCAACAATGAGAGTGTTCAGTATCTCACTGGAGGAGAAACTCAGGGATAATCTCCAATATGGGTGAAAGTATTTGTTCAACGGTCAGATCTGTGGTTTGGTCGCTTTGAAACTCTCTTGACTTTCTTATCTATCAGATAGCCTATCACATGCAAGCCACATCAGACACCTTTTCCATTTGAGTTTCCTTGCCTTGGGTTGTATGTTATAAACAAGAAAACCTTTGGGTCCTGTTTTGCAAACAAGAAAACCTTTCCACAAGCTCTTCATGAAAAGATGATGCTTGCACCGTGGTTCACCTTCATAGTTCTAGTCCAGCAAGAGACTGTTAAGCCATCCTGACCAGACTAGGGCAATATTTATCTACCTGGGAAGATTTAGCAAAGTAAGGGTTGAAACACTGAAGTTTAGTTAAAAAGCAAGCAGGAGGGGAATTGCTATGGAATGTTTACTAATACGACATTCTTAAAATGCAAATTTGCTGCTTCTGTATGATATAAACATAGAAATCAAAATGATAGATTGTTGAATTTGTAGACAAATTCAGAGGAACATACTCTGTTTTACTTCTCCATCAGTAAAATATATATTATCACATTAATTTCATGACGAACCTCCTAAAGTCCTTAAAAAATGTTTGGCCTAGTTCCTAGGTTCATGCCAAATGATAGAGAATCAAACATTTATTCTTTCAAAAATATTTTTAAAAATCTTTTTTTTATGTGCCGAGAATTCTACTTAGCATTAGAAACACAAGTATTAGGGAGAAAAGTATTTTCATCAGAACAGTTTACAGTCTAACGAACAACAGCTGGCTGCAGATAGACGCCTTACTGACTAGCTTGTTTCTCAGTCAAGGATGGGAATTAGGAATCCACCACATGCTTACATTTACTTGAATAAGCATGCACTGTTAATATGTCAAATCTTTAGTCCATTTATCCACAGTACTCAAGCCTAGTTTCCCATTTTGACTTTCTTGTGCTCGCACCCGACTCTTCGGTTTTATTCCGTCTGGGTTCCCTGCCCACAGGATGGGACCACTCATATGCAGGGTAAGTCTTCCCAGTTACAGTCTCTGAAAACACCCTCACAGAAATATCAAGAGATGTGTCTCCCAGGTAAATTCAATCAAGTCAACAGTGAAGATCAGTTGTCCTAACCCTACCACCCAAGCATACCACTTTAATCCAAAATATTCCATACTTGTCACCCCTCAACAGTTCATGAGCATCTCATAATGCAAGATGCATTTAGTCCAACTGTAAGGGCCCACGACATCCCCAAAGATCTAACACTGCTCAAAGCCAAAGTTTCTTCTGAGGCATACAACATTAATAATTAAAGGGGAAAAAAACAGAAAGCAAGAGTGATAACACTTGAAATTAGACTAGTCTAGGCTTAGATGTGGAGATAGGAGGATGGTGGAAGGGGAGCAGGATATGATAACAGTGGGTTGAAGATGACCCAAGTGTATTATGTATATGTATGAAATATAATGAAACCTGATACTTTGTGCAGTTAATGAATACTAACAAAAATAGGGGGAGAAACTTTTAGTAAGCTAGAAAAATGTTCATCCTAGCAGTAAGATAAAAGTGTGTGCAGCATCCGTCTAAAGTTCCCTTTGAGAAAGGAAAATAAAGACTCCATATCTCTGCTTATTTACATGGTTAGAATAAAATAGAGAGAATATTAAGATAGGGGATGATTTCTTTGAGAAGACAGAACAGGTACTCATGGGAACAGCTTGGTGAGTTTAACTGTGATGTATTTTAAAACTTTGACTAGTGCAGGGATAAGAGAGTAAGAGAAAAGCAAATATCAAGAGGAAGTAAATACTTGAAGCATCTGTAACTGAAAATGAACTGATAAACATCATAAAAAAACATCAGAATTCAAAAGGTTTTGAAAAGACAGGTGGCCCAATAGAAAAATGAACATAAAACACAAGCAAGACTTTTATAAAAGAGAAACTATGGGTGGCAATAAGCAAATAGAAAGGCGCCCACTTGGTCAGAAGACGTGTGAATTCAAATACTGATAGAATTTTTCATTTGCTAAATTATCAAAAATTAAAGAGTGACAATTTGAAGAATTGGCAACATTATAAATGAACATAAATTTTCACACATTTTAAATGAAGAATTCTTGGAAAATCTTGAAAATACCTTGACTTCAAAATTGAAGTCAAAAGGTTTGTTACTTTGGAGAAGAGATTTTGCTTTTGTTTCCACAGAAAACGAGAGGCTCTGGATTTATTCATAGTTAAGAAAAATCAGCTTTGATCAAGGAACACCACCTGAGAAATCTCCGGCAGGAATAGATGGCCCAGATGTTTGAGTTATTCATCCAGAACAGGTTCAAGATTGCTGCCTGAGATGATCAAGACTCACAGGACTTGATTATAACTCTAAATTTTCT
>LOJH01039132.1:4353-14907 GCA_001685095.1 Ellobius talpinus | reverse complement strand
CAGACCCTTGAAGGGAGAGGCTGCAGCCAGATAGGTTCTCAGTGTCTGCCACCCACACACCCACACACACACACCTGTGAACTTCAGTACCCATCTTGCTAATATGTAGTTTCTTCTTTTTATCACAGCATTGTGATTTACTATTAGGTTTACTGTGAGGAGCATCTTGTCTATAAATGTTCTTTTAGTAAAGTAAGCCCTAACTTTTAGACTTGGGCTGAAGAGCACAGACTCTGTCCATTCTAAGTGAGAGGCAAGAGAGTACCATGTTTTATAAGGAAATTCACTGATAGGTCAGCAAAAGGAAATACCTTCTCAAGTACAGGGAAAAAACCTTTAATCCACTAGTTATATTTCTGACTTATATTTATGCTAATTACTGTGATAAATCATGGCATAATATACATTATTTATAAAAGAGTTATTTTGTTATAATTAATGCACAAGTGTGATTTGCAAGTATGCCCTTCAAAATGAATGTTTTTGTTATTTTAACTCTCTGGAATGGTGAATTTTAGATGTACTTTAATTTCAACTTTCATGTGTCGGATTTTTTTTATAATATATATTACTGGGTGCATCCCACGATTTTTAAGTGTTTCTAATGAACTTAAAAACAGGATAAGTAGATAAATGATTTAATAATTATCACACAATGCTCACTGATATATGTGTTGTTGTCAAGAATTTCAAATTCATCACTTCTTTTTTATAGTTCCCCATTTCTTATGCATTGTTCATTTCTTCTGCTCGGTCCCCTCGACCTTGCTCAACAATCCTGACAGTGTGTTTCAGCGCACCTTTCTCACTATTAACCACTAGGTGGCGGTACAAACCAACATTTTTGCACAAATCATTTCTCAGCTTTCACTCAGGATTTTCTCAAATTTCTTTGTCCTGCTTTAACATGGGTATCATTCTCTGTCTTCAAGGTACAGTGAAACACAATAAAAATTAAATATAATAAATAACTTTTGTAACTGGTCTTTCACCGACGTCTTTCTGTTTTGGACTTTAGCGTGTTCCCTTCTCTGCAGATGTTGCATCTGAAATACTCCCCACATCAACCCTGGCACTGTACAGTGTGAGTTAGCCCGCTCTGGGCTGTGCGGAACCTGGAGGTACTCAGAATCCAGGCAGCACCATGCTCACCTTAGGAAAGGCCACTATGAAGTCGTAGGCATTTGCCTCCTTCGCTGCCTGCTCCATCTCCTCTTCACTAACGCCTTCACGCCCAAACTTAATATTGTTACCAATGGTGGTCCCAAACAAAACGAGCTCTTGGCTGACCACTCCCATGTACTCTCGGTAATGCCTGACGTTTTGATCTCGGTTATCGTTCTCATCCACTGTGATCTGCCAAACCAAAGAACCAAGCAGGCTGTGATGCGTCTGAGGTCTTGGCTTTCGACTATCTTCTTAAACTGAAGAATAAACCGAAAAGTAGTATCTTGGCAAGGATTGTACAAATAACACTGAGGTTTTTTTTTTTCTGGTAGATTGGAATCAATAAATCTTCAAGAAACAACCAACTTAAAATCCCATGAAACCACAAATTAAGTATTAGTGAGGTTGTCAATAAGATACATGCGCATAAGCACTGTAGGTGCTGCAAATGTTATTGTGGAGACAGAAGCCATCAACTTTGCCGTTTTCAGACTGATGGCACCAGTAATGCTCTAGCCTTCCTAATTTCTCAACGCCTGTTCAATCACAAAAGACCAGAGTTCTTTCTACTCATCATTTTAACTATTAGTAAATAAACTGTCTGCCTAGGTAGCACTCTTACCGCAGCATATTCTAGTGACGACAGGACTATATGTGCCCATCAGACTCCACTCCTCACAGCCTGGCATTTATGTGAGAATGGACACTGCTTTACATTCATCCAATGATTTATTTAGTCGAGATTAGCATGGACTTGATGTCTATAATATTTTAAACATGGACTGAGACATGCAATTTAAAAGAGACTAGCTTCTACAAGATTTTCTTTTAAAGACATTAACTGATGTTAAGTAGAAGCATCAAGAATCACGTTCCTGGGAATATCAGCTTCAGGCAAGAGTTAATTCCAGCATGATAGATTACGGACAATGAGAAAGAGTGAGCCAGAGAGATGGCTCCGCACGTAAGGACATCTGCTGTATGAGCCTGTCCACTTGAATTCGATCCTTGGTATCTATACGAAGGTGGAAGGAGAGAAGCAGCTTTCTGAACTGCACACGTGATCTGTAGCCTCTGTCACTCCGCTCCTGGGCACTGTCTTGAAATAGTAATAAATACAATTTTAAAAGAATAAGCATGCATTCTATAGATATTACTCTTCTAACACATCTTGAAATTCTATTTTTCTGTTTTTGATATTGTTGTTTGCTGTTCTGGGGGTCAAACCCAAGGCCTTAGCATTCCAGGCACACACTCACCAATACCACTCAAGTACAACTTCAGCCTTTGCTCTTTTTTTTTTTGAAAACATAGTTTCACTATGTAGCCCAGACTGGGTCTAAACTCATGAGATCTCTTCCTCAATCTCCTGAGTGCTAACATTTTAGGTATGTATCATCATGCCCAGCTAAATTTTGAAATTATTTAGAAGAACTGGTGTGGTAGTTTGAATGAAAATGGCCCCATGGGCTCATGGGAACTGGCGTTATTGGGAAGTGTGGCATTCTTGGAGGAATTACGTCACTGGGGGCAGGCTTTGAGGTCTCAGAAGCTCAAACCAGGCCTTGTGTGGCTCATTGTCCTTCTGCTGCCTGCAGAACCAGATGTAGGACCCTCAGCTATTCATCCTGCACCATGTCTGCCTGCCTGCTGCCAGGCTTCCAACCATGACAATAATGGACTAAACTTCTGAACTGTAAGTCAGACACAATTAGATGTTTTCTTTTCTAAGAGTTGCCATGGTCATGGTGTCTTCATAGCAATGGAAGCCCTAACTAGGACAACTGGCACTACAAACTCTGCTATTTTCCCTACACTCATTAACCTTGAACCCGGTCCATAGTCTATTTACTCTGTTTGTTGTCAATCTACATATAAGAATGTGGACTCCAAAAGGCAGAGGCTTTTGTCTGCCTTGCTCACTGCAGGCTTCCCAGAGCACAGACACATCAGGAGCACATCAGCCGAGTGAAGAGCCGCACAGGAAGGAGACCAGTGAGCAGGCTTCCCGGAGCACAGACACATCAGGAGCACATCAGCCGAGTGAAGAGCCACCCAGCTTGCCTCAGTATCACTGTAAATACTGGGAGTTGGCACAGCTGGTAGTATTTCCAAATTCCATTCTGTGCACACGCCGTTTCTTTCTTTGTGTGTGTGTGTGTACATGTTCACGTGTGTGTGTGCATGTTCATGTGTGCGTACATGTTCATGTGTGTGTGTAGAGACCAGTGTTTGTGTATGTGCACATATATGCATAGAGACCAATGTGGGGTATCTTCCTGGATCACTTTCCTGCTTAGTTTTTGAGATAGGGCCTCTTAGGGAATCTGGAGTTCACAACTGTACCCACACTGGCTGGCCAGCAAACCTCAGAGATCCCCTCCCCAGCACTGGGGTTGCAGATATACATCTGGCCAGCAAGCCTCAGAGATTCTCCTGTCTCCAGCTCACCATCAAAGGGATTGCAGCTGTGCATCTGATGTGGGATTCCCCTGTGTATGCTGTGAATACCACTGGTTAAAAAAGAACCTGCCTTGGCCTGTGGTAGGGCAAAGGAGTAGAGCAAGGCAAGGAAAACTAAAGTGAATGTTGGGAGAAGGAAAGTGGAGTTTAGAGAAGCCATGGAGCCAGAGACAGATGTGCCAAAATTTTGCCAGTAAGCCACAGCTACATGGCAACACACAGATGGATAGAAATGGGCTAAATTAAATGTAAGAGTTAGTCAATAAGAAGCTAGAGCTAATGGGCCAAGCAGTGATTTCATTAATGCAGATACTGTGTTGTTATTTCAGGGCTGAGCACCGGGAACAAACAAGCGGCCTCCTACAACGCACATCTGGCCAGCAAGCCTCCCAGATCCCCTTGTCCTTACTTTGCTGGCACTGAGACTGCGCATGTGCAAGCCAGGCTAGGCCTGGTTTTAAGTGAGTGCTAGGAATATAGCACCTGTGCCAACACTGAGCCATCTCCCGTTCTCTTTCCCCTGGTTTTCCTAGCGTTTGTACTTGCACAGCCGTCTTCGGGGTCATACGGCCTCTGTAGAAGCTGGACGGTTGTGCTCTTGCCCTGCCATTGGGACCAACCAAAGCTACTGTCTCTGCAGAATCAATCTTGAGATTGAGACCTCTGAGAATCTGTTATGTACACAGGAAATGATACTATTAGGTATTCTAGACAACATTGTGCATTCAGTTAGATAGTTGATTTGTAATATAAACATAAAATTCTTATGTAGCACATAAACAATTCAGATATTATATTTATTTGTATAATATTTCATTTATATCTCCAATAACATATAGTTTGGGAGTATAATGTTTAAAATTCTCTCTATACAAAGAGGAAATATAATTTAAGAGTTAGTTAGCTACAACTAGCTAAACCATTTACTTTTCTTTGCTTTTTTATTAGCATATTTCAATTGTACAAAAATAAAGGGTTTCATTGTGGCATTTTCTTACATACATATTATATATTGATCACATTCATCCCTTCATTGCTTTATTTTTCCTCTTCCCTCCCTCTCTTTGAATTCCTTCCTCTTTCCAAATAAACATCACAATATTTCCTAAACATGTATGTCTGGCGTGTGTTCATGTGTATATACATGCATGTGTATGCATGTACATGGAGGCCCGAGGTTAGCATCAGGAATATTCCCCAGTTCTCTGCCTTCAATATTGAGGCAGAGTCTCTCTGAACGTGGAGCTCAGTATTTTAGGGAGCCTGGGGTGACTAGATTTTCACTGGGGCTTCCATCTCTGCCTCCCACATGCTGGGATTAGGGGGAGGCTTTAAGTAAGGGTTGGGGGTCTGGACCCTGATCCTCATGTTTGAATAGTGAGCACTTTATCTACTCAGCCTCTGCCAAGCATGCAAACTTCACATTTTAACTGAAACATCTCACATAAATCTTTTTAAAAAAATTTAATTATTTTTATTTTATGTGCATGGGTGTTTGCCTGCATGTACGTCTGTGTGAGGATGCCAGATCCCCTGGAACTTGAATTACAGACAGTTGTAAGCTGCCATGTTGGTGCTGGGGATTGAATCTTGGTCCTCTGGAAGAGCAGCCAGTGTTCTTAACTGCTGAGACATCTCTTCAGCTCCCTCTTACATGAATCACATGACAACTAAATTAAATTTTTATCTTTTAATTTGCACAGATTAAATCTTGACAGGTAATTTTGAGTTATTCAAGAAAGATCTCCCTTAGAATAAGTCTAACATTTCTACAAGGTATATTCAAAAAAGCAGTTGACAAGCCCACGGGGGCACAAGTGAGATCTTACCAGTTCTAGTCACTCGCTTGGATCTAAGCACACATTTCAGCACAGTGGAAATATTTAAAAAATTTTCTCCATGTCTGAGAGTCACTACCAGGCTTTAGTATCCCAGGACTTGCCAGTCTCTCCAATGATAAAAGCTGCCTACTGATAGCCTCCCTCAGAGAGTTTTGCTCCAACTGTGTGTTTTCAGTCCTAAATGAGCCTCTTCTTTTGACCTCATCATTTGTAAAGAAACAAATATTTAAATAAGCACAGTGTGAACCCTCCACTGTGCCAACCAGAAAGGCGATGAGCACCGTGGACTAATGATAGGGTGTGCCCCACATACACTTTCACCTCAGCCTGATTTCTGTTCATTCCATGGAAGAATGTGTCCTCACTTAAAGCCAGTAGGCCTTAAAAAATAATTATTCAGCTTAACAGAAAAGGTTATGTTCAAAAGTTAATTTAAGTGTGGGGAGATGGCTCAGCATATAAAAATGTTAACCACACAAGCCAGATGATTTGGGTTCAATTCCCGAAACCCATTTAAAAAAAATTCAATGCAGAAGATTTCACCTAGGAAGAACACAGGCCAGCTAGCATTGGGTATTCATCAAATCAGCAGAAACGAGAGAGGGACCTGTCTCAGTAAGTTGGAAGGGAGAACCAAGTCCTGAAAGCTAAGCCCTCCTCTGAAGTCCAGGTGTACAAAGTGGCGAATTCCTCCTGCTCCCCCATGAGTTTAAAACAACTGTTTACACAAATATGGTGGCACACACCTGTCCAAGTTTGAAGCTGACCTGGGCTACATAGTGAAAATCCAGTTTCAAATCAAAGAAACAAATAAAAGAATTGTTTAGAACAACATGTCTCAGAGCACCATAATGGCACAATTGCTGCTCTGGGCCCAGAAGCCAACCTAAATGTATATTCAAAATATAGTCTAAAATACTACTTTAATTTCAGCCTGGTGAGGTGAAAAGACAAAACCTGGGGCAACAATAGTCAGTGACAAACAAATCATAAAACTAAAGACTTTGATGAGAGAATCCCAGGAAAAGAGAGAGAAAAAACAAGGTAGTGGGAGTGGACACATAATTTTAATCCAAATTCTGTAAGGTGCATTAGGTACAATTAAGGTACATTGATGCAATAGTAATCTCATCTGTCTCACTTAAAATTGTGCCCCTCCCTTTTCTCCTAATTATGAATTTTGTTAGTAGCTGCCGTTTGCAATCTTTAACAATACAAAATAGTGGGTGGGTAGCAAAGGGACTAAACATATTAATTAAATGTAAGGACAAAGTTAACAGGAAGGACAGATATGTTTTTCCAAGAGCTATTTGGGTGTTTAAGATTAGTTTACTGAGGGCAGTAGGCTAGACTGTAGTCCCCTTCTAAGAGTGGGACATATTCGGTGCGTGCACGCTTGTAAAGTGAGAGGAAGTGTATCAAAGACACAGCTGGCTGATGCAGTAGAAGCCTCAGAGCTGGGAGAGGGGAAGGCCTAACAAGTGCATAATAACTGGCGGTTGGAACTCCCAGGTCCAATTAAGTGCAACTGGATAATACCCAGGTGGTACCAGGAGGTGGCAGTATTCATTAATCCAAGACGTGTGGAGCGCTCAGAAATACAGAGCGAGGAAACGCGGACTTAAAAATGGCTAATAGTTAACCATAGGAGAGAGGCTGGAAAAGATAAACCACTGTCCTAAGAGATATTTGCCCATTTCTTATCAGTCAGCCTCGATTTTAGTCTAATTGACTCTCTAAGCAATTAGCCAAAATGTGGATCAAAATTATTGCAGAGAAGTACTCGGGCTCACTGGGCAAGCACTTGGCGTGCAAATGTGAGGCTGGTAGTTTCTCTTCTTCCCAGCACTCACACGAACGCTGGGAGGTGTGTGGGCAGCCCACATTAATCCTGGGGTTTGGGATCCCTGAGCAAACTGGCTAGCTAGACTGGATGAACTGGTGAGCTTTGGGGTCAAGTTAGAGATCCTTCCTCGATATGTAAGGTGGAGAATGACCAAGGACACCAAATGTTGATCTGTGGCCTCCACAGACATATGCACACATGTACGAGCATGCCCACAAGTGAACATGCGTACACACATATCACACATACACAAACAAACGAATCTTTTAAAAAATCCCAGCCCTGGTCCCACTGCCTCTAGAGTGATGACATTTATTTGGGTGCAGTCCATCTTTTACGGGGAGATAAGGGGAAAGAAAGAAATAATCTCATAATAGAATATTCTCGTCAGAAGATAATGTCAGAAAATAGTACAGTGCAACTGAATTTACATTACCTGGACAGACGGTCTTGATGGATAGCTGAAAGAAACATTTTTAAATTCTATGTTTCCTTCTACACATTCAGGCTTATATACAGTTGTTGAGAAGTTATCTATATTGGGTTTCTTGGAAAAACAAAGAGACTGTTATACATCTTTAAAGGGCTAAGATGATAATGCCTCTCTCCCCAAATACTTTACAGATGAGCTTTAAGTTTCTTTTCAAATTTCCTTCCTGTTTTAGAAATGCATGAAGTTAGTCATGAAGTTATCAATAAGACCCATATTCCCCACAAAAGAGTTAAAAGCAGTCTTTCATCCCATAACCAAATGACCACTATGGTTTGAATGAAATGAGTATGTCTGTCTTTTGGGCTCCTTATTGCAGTAAGGACTGCTATATTTCAAAGCTCCTACCTTATCAATAACCTGAAAAATATTAAAGGCAGCTCCCCGGGCTATGGTGAAGGTTTCCAAGTGAGGGGCTGCAGATCCAATGCAATAACTACTATGGATCACACTGAAGAAAACCTACAGAAACAAAGCAAGCGATAGTCACCTTTCAGCAGTGAGAAAGACGATGGGATGGAGGACAAGTGTGGCTTAGGTATACAGAGAAATGTGAGGTACCTTAGGTAAGAATGCCGAAGACGTGATGAACTATAAAAGAAACACAGACCATCCCCAGCATTCTTGGCTTTTTCTTAGGGTGACTTTCCACTCAACAATTGTGTCATGGGTTTGTGTGTCTACAGCTGTAGTGACATTTGGAGCCATCTGAACCGTGTTGGCCCACAGGAAGCTGCCAGCAAGCAGCTCTTGCTGTGCACTCCTCCTCTCCATTGTGGCCTTCGCTGGAAGCTTTAGCCAGAGAGTGATAGAAGTTGAGAGCTCAGAGACATTGTGTTGTTTCTGTCCCAGTTTTAAAAACTGTTCCGGTCAGCCAGGTGGTGGTGGCACACACCTTTAATCCCCACACTCCCGGAGGCAGAGACTCTGTGAGTTCAAGGCCAGCTTGGCCTATAGAGGGAGTTCAGGACAGGTATCAAAATTATGGAGAAACCCTGTCTCGAAAAATCAACTGTTTCTGTCATCTGTCACTGGACAGCTGTCCATATTTAGAGAAATGTCTATGACAGAAAATGTCAAATAAGGAGAGAATTCTACGAAGTAGATGTGGGAACCAGAGGAGCAAAAATTAGCTGCAAATTCTTCATATGAGACGAATGAACTTAAAGCATTAACTACGAAAGTCTCAAATCTAAAAGATGAACTTAGTTGAAAGAAGACATATGATAAGACAAGAAGACCAGACAGAGATGGAAGCAGTAGAGCAGGTCCTTTTGTTCAGAGAGACAGACTTTTTGAGCCTGAACTGATGCGTTTGCTGTTGAAACTGAAGGATAGCTCCATGAGTTACAATTTCATACATAACTAGCAGTTCAAAGGACCTGGGTTGCAAGGTTGGAAAGGGCTATGTGAAGCTTTCTTTTTTCTTACAATTTATGTGCATGTATTTCTGTGTGGGTTTTGTGTGTGTGTGTGTGTGTGTGTGTGTGTGTGTGTGTGCATCTGTGCAGGTGTCAGAAGAGACCAGTGGGCATGGGGTCCTCTGGAGTTGGAGCTGAAGATATAGACAGTTATGAACCATTTCCATCCCAAATTGTGCTGGAACCAAACCCGGGTCTTCTTCAAAAGCAGTTCAAGCTCTTAACCACTGAACCATCTCTCCAGCCTCATGTAGTTTGTTTTAAACTTGTCTCAATGCTAAAAAGGATAGAGGAGCAATAGATGGAGCCTTTCAGTTAGCAACGTCTCTGTGGACTATGATCTAATCCCAGGAAGTCTGAAAGGAAAAGCCTTACTACAGTGCTGGATTAAGAGAACCATATTCAGAGCCGGCCATGGGTGTGGGCAGATCTCTGAGATTAAAGCGAGCCTGTTCTACAAAGTGAGTTCCAGGATGGCCAGGGCTACATAGAGAAACTCTGTCTCAAAAATCAAACAAACAAAAAGACTGTATTTATTAGTGGGGAATTCAATTATGACTATGATTCTTCTGAAAGCACAATCCTTGGCATAACGAGTACACAAAACATGTTGGATTAATAAATCTTAACTATATTTCTTATATGTAAATGTGTTTTATATATTCTAATATATATTTTCTCTATATATTAGAATCTAAAAGTACATCCAAATTATGAGAAGGAAAAATACTTGTTTAAAACATATTTGAAAAGTCATCCTCATTCAAAATGAAATTTTCTTACTAAACTCTAGGTAAGTAAAGATGCCTAAGCCTGTCACCTTTTTTCAATGGTGAAAAAGTGTATGGTTAGAATTATTTAGAATTAACGGGCTGGGCTCAGTTTAGATGATTCCAATTTTGTTGGCAACATCCAGAGCATCATAATCAGAAGCCAATCGAACATACGCTTTCTTCTCTCCGTTGGGCCTTATGACGGTGTTGACTTTGGCCACATCAGTGTCGTAAAGTTTCTTCACATCCTGTTTGATCTGGTGCTTGTTGGCCTTGACGTCCACAATGAACACAGTGTGTTGTTGTCTTCTATCTTCTTCATGGCTGACTCGGTGGTCGGGGGAATTTGATGATGGCAAAGTGGTCAAGCTTGTTCCTCCTGGGCGTGCTCTTCCGGGGGTACTTAGGCTGCCTTTGTAGCCTCAGGGTCTTGGGCCACCAAAAGGTGGGTGATGTGCGGATCTTCTTTTTGTGGCTGTGGATGCCTTTCATCACTGCTTTCTTGGCTTTCAAGGCCTTCGCTTTAGCTTCAGCTTTGGGAGGGGCAGGAGCT
>LOJH01039131.1:2303-14907 GCA_001685095.1 Ellobius talpinus | reverse complement strand
TAAAGAAACTGCCTTGGCCTGTTGATAGGGCAGAACTTAGGTAGACAGGGAAGATGGAACTGAATGCTGGGAGAAAGAAGGACAGAGTCAGGGAGTCACTATGGAGCCGCTGCCTGAGATAGACTTGCTGAAACTTTGCTGGTAGGCCACGACCTTGTGGTGATACACGATTACTAGAAATGGGTTAAACTAAGATATGAAAGTTAACCAATAAGAAGCTAGAGCTAATGGGTCAAGCAGTGATTTAATTAATACAGTTTCTGTGTGATTATTTCGGATCTAAGCTAGCCGGGCAGCCAGGACGAACAAGCGGGCCCTCCTCCAACACCCCAGCTAATGCTCATAGTCTCACACTGCTTTCAGCTCCCAGTCCAAAGTCCATCAGAGCATTCTCAATCCCCTGGCATTTTCTCAGTCAGCAAGGAGGATGTCGGGAACCATGAAGAGACCTTGGGTGCTTTTCTGTGGAAAGCATGGCTATGGAGAAGCATGGGCTGGAGTTGTCTGTCAAGTCCGTCACTCACTGTCCACTGTGACTCTCCCAACCACTCAGATTGACTTGCGGCACTCTGAGAATATTTCCTTACAGAATTTCCAGTGGGGAGTTGAGGCCCGAGCTCTATTCTGAGTCTCTCAGACCCAGCTGAAGTTTCTATTGCGTCTACCTCTGGTGTTTGGACCTTGGAGCAACCATCCTTTTTCTTTCACTGCCCTTCATTATACTCTTGCATTTAGTCTACTTGATCAGTTTTTGATGTTGTTCTTTTTTAATTTTTTAAGACAGGATTTCTCTGTGTAACCCTGGCTATCCTGGAATTTGCTCTGTAGGCCAGGCAGGAATTCATCTGCTTCTGCCTCCTGAGCACTGGGATCAAAGGTGTGCACCACCACTTCCCAGCTTCTATCAAAAATTTAATAACCACACACACACACACACACACACACACACACACCATCTTCTATTTAGTTTGGAAAGAGGTCTTATATAATTTTATATTCTTTGGAGTTTCTTAGTTGTGGCAAAACCAAATTTTACCTTTTAGTATTTCACTCTAGGTTGAACAACACTGATTGAAGTCATGTGACTTGGAATTAATTGTTCTACTTTAACAATACTACAGAAGTTTCCTAGAAATTGAACAATGTGTTTACTCAGGACTTTGTCTCTCAGTAAATTTTGGGTCAGCACAGTCCATTTGGGCCAGTTGATCCCTTGATGGTGTTATGGTCGGAATCTGGTTTTCTGACAGGCTCGTGTTCGGAGCACTTGGTCCCCAGCTTGTGGTGATATTTTGAAGATTGTAGAGTCCTTAGGAAGTAGGGCCTACCTGATGGAAGTAGTTCACTAGGGACAGAGCAATGGGGTTACAGCCATTGCCCTTGTTCATGGCCTGTTTTCTTTGCTTCCTGGTTCATTCTAGGTGAACAGCAGGGATCTTATACTATGTAAGCCTTCTCCAATATAAAAAAAATGAGATCCCCTGAACCAAAGATAGATCTTTCCTCCCAGAAGCTGTTTCTATCAGCTATTTGGTTACAGTTAGGTAAAAGTAATTAATGTGGAAAATTGATACCAGAGGTGACTCCTGTGAAAACCTACCTGGTTTCCTGGAGAAATATAACATCTGGAGCTGTGAACAAGCTCTAGAACACAGTAAGCAGAACTTAATGGAGAATCTTGGAGGAAGTCTGAAAAATAAGAATGCCAAGAGAATCTGGGCAGTGGAGACTGCTTATGATGTTCCAGATAGGAATAAAGACTTTATTGAAAGCTCGGCAAGAAGAGTTGCATCATATTCTAGCAAAGAATACAGCGATGTTCTTCCCGTGTCCTGAAATTGTCAATGAAGCCAAATGTTAAAGTTATGGGATAATTAATTTGACTGAAGAAATTTCATGAGTATTGGTGGAGGCCGCTGGTTCATTCCCAGCTGCCCAAACTCAAAATAATCACACAGAAACTGTATTACTTGCAATATTATTTGGTCAATAGCTTAAGCACATTTCTGGCTTAGATTAACCCATTTATGTTAATCTGTGTATCGCCATGTGGCTGTGACTTACAGGCAAGGTTCTGGTGCATCTGTCGCTGGTGGAGGCTTCATGGCTTCTCACTGACTGCACCTTCTTCCTCCCTGCATTCAGTTCAGTCTTACCCACCTAGCTCTGTTTTACCCTATCACAGTCCAAAGCAGCTTCTTTATTCATTAGCCAATAAAAGCAACACATATACAGAAGGATCTCCAACACCACATGAGAGCAAAACACATGGGCTGTGGCATAATTATTACTTGCAGCTTTTAGGCAGCTTTATAGAGAAAAATAAAGGCAGAGAGCAGAAAGATGTGAAAAACAAACACTTAAACCAGGAAAGGAGTAGTTAATGCAGGACTACCAAGATCACTCGGAGTGAAAGTGCTCACCATGTAACCCTGACGTCCCCCGTTTGATCCTCATAACCCACATTTATAAAAAGCTATGATGTGGTCTGAATGAGAGTGACTGCCACGGGCTGATATATTTACATGTGTAATCCCCAGGTGGTGAATTCTTTAAGAAAGAGTAGAGGGGTTAGAAGGTGTGGCTTTGTTGGAGGAGGTGTAGACCAGATGTGGAACCAGCCCAAAAGAGAGAAATATGTTGTAGTCAGCAAAGCTGGAAGAAAAGAACCATCTACATTCTTTGTAACCGGACAGAAAGACGTAGGATTTAGTTTCCTGTATTGGTTTTTTATCTTGATTTGGTCCAGTATTTCCTCACTACGCCTCCTTTCATCCCTTTGGAATGGTAATGTATAGTCTATGCCATTGTGTGTTGGAAGTGTGTGATCTGCTTTTTTATTTTGATTTTTCAGGAGATTGCCTTTTATCTCAGAAAAGACTTTAGACTTTTAAGAAGTCTTGAGACTGTGAAAGGCTATGGGAACTTTGAAGTTGGACTGAATGCATTTTGCCCTATGGTATGGCTTCAAGCCTATGGGGGCCAAAGCATGGAGAGTGGGGGTCAGGTTTGAATGAAAACAACCCCCAGGGGCTCATATAGTTACATGTGTGGTCCCTAGTTGGTGAACTGTTTAGGAGGTGTGGCCTTGTTGGAAGAAATGTGTCACTAGGGGTGGACTTTCAAGTTTCAAAAGCCCAAGCCAGGCCTAGTGGCTCTCCTCTCTCTCTCTCTCTCTCTCTTTCTGCTGCCTGTGAATCCACATATAGAATTCTCAGCTACTTATCCAGCACCATGTTTGTCTGCACACCATCATGCTCCCCATCATGAGGATAACAGATTACACCTCTGAAACTGGAAGACAGCCCCAAATAAATGCTTTCTTGTATAAGAGTTGCCATGGTCATGGTATCTCTTCATAGCGACAGAACACTGATGAGGACAGGCGTGCACCACCATCCTCATTGCAATAGTTATTGGAAAGATTAGCATCATTAAAAAGTAGCTTTTCAAATTTGTACTGATACCATAGGAACAGTGCCTTAAGGATGAGTTATTTCCTGCTGAAGGCTCCAATAAGAAATAGAAAAGCCAAAGTGGTGCCCTGCTGGAAAGGGGCTGCTCAAGATAGCTTGGCTTAGGAGCTGGAGAGATGACCAAGGGGTTAAGACCCCAGGCTGCTCATCAGAGGAAATCAGGTTCACTTCCCAGAACCCACATGTGACCCAAAACCATCTGTAATGCCAGGCACAGGAGATCAGATATCCTCGTCTGGTTTCCACGGACGCCAGGCACACATGTGGTGCACAGACCTATGTGCAGGCAAAGCACTGGTGTAGATCACCTTTGGAGCAGTTTGTAGTCTGTAGATGATTTCTGGATGGTGTCTACAAGCCGAGCGGCACTCTGCCAAGACAGATGTAGGCTAGGGACAGAAGCTGTTGATTGACCGGAGTGCTCATCCAGAGTCCATTTGACCTGTGAGAAGTGGATCCAAATCTTAGGATTTCATTGACTATTTGAAGCTTACCTTATCATTGTTTATAATTTATATCAAAGTCCACATTGTGGAAAAGCAGCTAATGGGTATACTTATAGAAGTGGTTGATTACTAAGAGCAGCCTTTGCAAAGCAAGTTTGGAAGTTACATCGGAAACCTGTTGATCCTTCAAGATGAAGCCTGTTAGCAAGGCAAATCTGCCACAACTTGACTTTTAATCCTTCGGGGTCTTCGTTCTTCATAGGCTTGTACCTCAGTTCAGTGATTACCTTAGAGGATTCCATGCAAACAGGTGGTGCAGGAAATTGTGCGTGGCTGCCTTTCACTTAGATCATTGTTTTTTCTAGGCATAAGTGACAAACACAAGGTAGAGAGTGTAAACCCAGGGAAGAGTCTGTCTCTAGGTAAAGCACAGGTCACAAGAGAGTTTCAGCTCGCACCTCTATGAGCTTCCCTTACGTGGCTTATGCAGCAGTGAGGACCAGGTTAACAAGTGCCCCAGCCCAGAAGCTTCTCCCTGTGCCATTGTCACATGAACAGGGACTAGCATGCTCTGGGGACCTGGCACTGTGTAGCTGGTTTTGGAAAAGGTGGACTTAGTATATGTGAAAGGAAAATTTACTGAGGAGTGCACTCGCTTTCCCATATTAACCTGAGGCACTGTGACAACCTATGTTTCCGGAGTAGTGACCAATAGCAGTACTGTTTGCTTAGCTTTGCAGTTTCTACTTTCAGTATTCTGAATGTAGCATTTGTTGGGGGGTTTTATATAATAAATGTACCGGACTTTTTATTAAAACATTAGCCAAACAGTGACCTTGAAATAACTATTTTGGGGGACACTTGAAAATTCGAACCTGGGACATAGCTCAGTGGTCAGGCATGGATTTAATGAATTTAACATTTGCAAGACCCTGCTCAATATCTTGCATCAAAAAAGTAAATAAACATGAACTAATATAACCAGGAGAATGCTTGTTATCCTAGCTACTTGGGAGGGTGAGATTGTTTAGGAGTTCAAGAGTAGTCTGGGCAACACAGAAAGAAACTTTGCCTTGAATAAAACAAAACCAGACATAGATCAGAAGTTCAAGGTCACTGAATAGCGAGTTTGAAGCCAATGTGAGGTACATAAAACCATGTCTCCCCACCACCACCACCAAAGAAGAGCTTACCCTGTGGAGGTACTTGTGAAGATTTTGCAATTGCCTGCAGATAATTTAATGAAATCCTGCTGCATAAAAAGTGTTCTCTTTGAGGAAACAGTTTGCAAATGAATCTCTCTCACACGGAACTCTTTCTAAACGGACGCTGTATGCAGACCTTTCCCTTGAGTGCTTGGTGAAGTGGTTTATAGATGTGTTGGATCCGAGTGTGGTGAGGTGGTTTATAGACATGCCGGGAGACTGGATCCTTTGCTCTCCATGAACTGCCACAGCATGCAGGAGATGAGACATCCCAGCTTTCTCATCTGTCAGTTACAATTAGATTTTCCTCGTGGAGATTAAATGCAGGCTCCCGCAAGGTGTTCAGCATTGCTCCCAACTGGCAGGATGTCTGCAGGCCTTCACAGTCCCTCACCAGCCATCTAATCTGGTCTACATGGTGGGGGGACATGTCTGAACGTGAGTCACCTCCCCCTCCAGGGCACAAAGGGAAGGCCGAGAACCATGAGCAAGACCATCAAACAATCTGCTCTTTCCAGGAAGGCCAGGCCATCCTAGATGGAATGTGATGGCCTTTGGGACAAACTCCAGCGCTGTCTGCCAACTTAATCTTGAAGGCTTCCTGCCTTTTGCAGTAAGTAGCTGGGAAAATACCCACCCTTCAATTCCTCTTCCCTTGAGAATAATATAAATCCCTTAAATTTGAGATCCTACTACACTCCGTGTCTGATAAAAATGAAGAGTCAAGGTTGAGATTGTTAAGATTTTTATACATGTAGCCTGTCTTGAGAAACAACCCCATGACAGTTTATTCCCTATTCAACGCTGACTGTGGGGACAGAAACATTAGGGTCAGATAGGTGCTAAGACTATTAACAAAAGGCAGAAGTCTATATTACATTGAAATGGGTAGAGACTATAGAGATGACTCAACAGTAAAGAGTTCAGGCTGCTCTTCCAGAAGACCCAGGTTCAATTCCCAGCACCCACATGGTGGCTCACAACCATCTGTTAAGTCTGGTTTCAGGGATCTGGCGCCCTCTTCTGGCCTCTGTTGATACTAGACATGAACATGTTGCTTAGACATACATGCAGGCAAAACACCCATACACATAAATTTTTTTAATCTCAAAAGAAATGTTTAATTGTAATGGGCACTTAAAAATGGAAGATGGTCTAGGGGCATCCCAGAGACACTCAATGGTGCTTGTCTCTGGCAACAAAAACCAGTACTTTCATGTTTCCAGACATTCCCTTTGGTTTCGAGGAACCAGGGGCTCCTGCAACTCATCAGCCCCAAGGCAAAGGACAGAGCCAAAGAATCTCTTGGCCAGTTACACATCATCATACAGGATGCTGTTGTCCTAAATCAGGGATGAATTTAGGAGGATAGAGAATATTTAAAACACACCCACCCTGCTAATTTTTTTGTATTAAAAAAGAAGTACAATCTTGTAAAATAAGTACATCAAAGTCTACCTTTTAATTGCTTGGACATGAAAAACAGCATGCAGGGCCCAGTGTAGAGGCACACGCCTTTAATCTCACACTTGTGAGGCAAAGGCAGGTGGATCTCTGTGGGTTTGAGGCCAGCCTGGACTACAGAGTGAGTTCTAGGCCAGCCAAGACTGTGCAATGAGACTCCATCTCAAAAGAAAAGAAAAACCACAAACAAATATTATTTACTATTCTTTTAGTTTGGGCGCATTATGGGCTGCAGGTGTGTGAGGGTCAGCATGGAGGGCAGAAGTCAGTCTTAGATGTTCAGTAGTTACTATTCACCTTGGATTTCTCTTGAGATAGGGTAGCTCACTGGCCTGGGATTCACCAACTTAGTTAAGCACAATGTCGGTCAAAAGCCAGTTGCTCAATAAGTGTTGATTATTGTCCTTGGCAACAGAGTGATGTAGTGTCATTTAGATTTATCCAAAGGAATAGAAAGTTAGCAGAAGAGTGATGTCCTGATGGAGACAATGGTGGCACACCAGACAACAAACACACATCATTGTCACCCAGCCCCGGAGGTGGTCAGCATGCTTGGCTCGCAGTTTTTCACCCTGATCACAAGAAAAATGCACTGTGTGACGGTGCCCAGCACTGTGATGGCACCCAGCACCATGGCAGTGCCCAGCACCGTGGCAGCAGCCAGCACCATGGCAGTGCCCAGCACCCTGGCAGCACCCCACACCATGGCGGCATCCAGCACTCTTCCCATCACTATCCAGAAGCTCACCCCACAGGCTGTGCTCCTCCATCTTTGAGGAAATAGGAGATGGATGTTTGGAAAGTGAGAAGGCCAAGTTATGGTATTCCTCCTATCTGTTCTCAGTGTGGGTCCTGGGGCTTACTCCCAGCCAGGCACTCCATCTTGCTTGCCGACCTCCAGCTGTGGAGTTGTTGCTGTGGTTTGTGAGGTCCCCCACCTGCTATGCAGCCAGTTCTGTCTGCCTATTCTGCCTGAGAGGATAATTTGTTTTCCTGCAGTTACTCTGTCTGGTAAAGGTCAACACTCAACCTTCCCACCCTGGCAAGAAAAGAATCCTGGGGTATTTAATGAGGTTTCAGATGAACCACAAGACTGTGGTAGGCCCTGTGTATCCGACAAATGACTCCAGCGTCCCTGCCCTGGAGGAATTCGGTCTGGTTGAGAAGACAGACACACAAGTGAAGAATGTGAAAGAGTCACCCACAGCTCCTCCAGTTCTCAGTCTTTGAGCCTGAGTCTGGAAGGGAAGGTTTTTAAAGAGGTTACGGTGTAATAAAGTCAAGAATACAGACACTGAGGGCTGGGGAGGTGGTTAAATGGGTAAGTAGTTACACCCTTACATAGTTACACCATTACACCCTAAACTTCAGCAGACAGCACTGCCAAGAACATTCACAAGGAGCTCCTTTATTGAGCTGATTTAATATGCATAGAAAACCAACTAACAACAGAAGCTGGTCTTTCACCCCTCGTTAACGGACACTTAGCAGCTAACCCATCGTCATAAAGTAGCGGGGAGGGTGTCTAGAGCTGGTGAGAGACTGTAGTGCTTCGAATAACTGGGTTGACATCCTTCCCCGTATCCCTCTCTCACACAGCAAGTTTCAACTGATTAAGCTATTTGGGCCACAAATTCCATACTGGAAAAAGCAAATCAGAGTTCCAGGAGTTCAGGGGAGAATAATAGGTCAGAAAAGAAGGAAGAAATGGCAAGCAGATAAAGATGATAGATGTGGGGGGTGGGGACACCCCAGCAGCTGAGTGGGACCCAGAGCTACAGCTCATATGAGGGAGGTCTCAGAGTACAGGTTTCAAAATGTCTGGGCCACCCAGTGTGGAGTTTTAGGAAAAGGTACTCTTAAGTAAGGTCACTGAGCAATTACTTTCCTCTCATTTTCTCGCTGGCAGAGCCTTCCTGGTGCCTCCTTAATGGCGAAGAGAAGCAGCAAGCTGCTGATAAGCATCAGCTTGCAGGGCCACTTGATGGAATTTTTATCTTGCAAAAAGTAGGTCCTGGATGATGAGTTGAGAGATTGCCAGGCATCCCTGGAATCTAATTAAATCTCAGTTGAAAACATAAAGGTTCCATTTTAGAGTCATGGTTTGGGGGGTTGTATTGAATCCTTAACTCTGGCAAATGTTTGAGCTGTTTAACAGTCATATGCATTCTTAGCTTGCTGTCAACTAAATGCGAGGTTGGGAACCTGTGATGCGGTGGCTCAAGCGTGGTTTTGAGGGTATCTTTATTATTTTACACAATATTTTTGATTGTGTTCCAGATCCTCCCCACATCCCTACCCACCCAACTTCATGTTCTCTGTCTCAGAAAAACTGAACAACAACAAAACCCCCAGAAAATAAAAAATAAAAAAATAAAAAATAAGAAAGCATAAAAAAGACCACCAAACGGGATTCATTGACCAGCTACTCCTGGACGTCATGGGGTCTGCATTGAGGTGTGGTTGGTATACACAGGGACACGCCATAGGAGAAAACTGGTTTTCACTTTCCCTTCATTGTCATTGCAAATAGCTTCATGGCTCGTGTTTGGTTTAAACCTGTACGGATCTTGTATGTGCTGCTATAATCTCTAATGAGCATCAGTCCTGTTGTGTCTGGAAGATGTCTGTTTCCATGGAGTCATCCATCACCTCCGGCTCTTACAGCCTTCCCACTTCCTCTTCTGCTTAGACTCCTGAGCCCTGAGGGGAGGAGTTTAACGAAGACATTCCATTTGGGACTGAGTGCTTGAAAGTCTTCTCTCTCTCTCTCTCTCTCTCTCTCTCTCTCTTCCATGTGGGTCTCTGTTAATTACCATCTACTGTAAGAAGATGTAAACGGAGGCTGCACTTTTGTTCCCAGCCACTCAGACCCAAATAATGACACAGAAGCTGTATTAATTACAACACTGTTTGGCTAATGGCTCAGGCGTATTTCTAACTAGCTCTTACACCTTAATTCAACCCATTTCTATTTTTCTGTGTATCACCATGAAGGTGTGGCTTACCGGTAAGGTTCTGGTGCCTTTCTCCTTCAGCAGCTACATGGCATCTTCCTGACTCTGCCTCCTTTCCTTCTCTATCTCTGCTTGGATTTCCCACCCTGCTATATTCTGCCCTGCCATAGGCTAAAGCAGCTTCTTTATTAACCAATGGTAATAAAACATATTCATAGCATACAGAGGGGAATCCCACATCATCAAGAAGCTTCCCTTGATGAAAGTTGAGTGATATGCTGATCTATGGATATAGCAATATGCCATTAAGAGCCATTTTATTACTATATTCTTTTATCAGAATAATAATGTTTTTCTCTAGGTCCCTAACCTATTAGTCTCAGGTTCTTGACTACTTAGCAGTGCCAGGTATGGGTTCCATCTCATGGAGTGGGCCTTAAATCCAACCAAAAAAATGGTTGGTTATACCCATAATGTTTGCGTCACTATTGCACCAGGATACCCTGCAGGCAGGATGCTATTATAGGTTACAGGATTTGTAGCTGGGTGATATTGGTTATTATTTTTCTCCTCTGGTAGTGTGTAGAATACCTTCCAATACCACAAACGCTAGTCAGTAGGGGATGAAGCTTCTAGTTGGGCGCCAGCTTGGTTTTCCATAGTCTATGACATGAGTAAGTGTCGTCTTCAGCAATATGACCTTACCATCAGGTTGTGGAGATAAATCAAATAGCCTTGGCAATAACCTATGGTATTTGGGGAAGGAGTTCTATGGTAATTTGGCCAATGACTCCACTAAATATTACCCATTCCTTGCACTGGAGGGGCTTCTGCTCAATGGCATACAATGTCTAGTTGGGGCTTTGTCTCCCTCATCATATGGTGACTCCATTTAAATTCCTATGTGTGTTGTGTAAGCTTTTATAGTAGTGGGTTTCCATATGGTTTTGTAGTGTTAGTTGTGGAGGTAGTTTTTTTTAAAGATTTATTTTGTTGGTATGTGTGTCTGTCTGTCTGTCTGTCTGTGTCTGTGTATGTCCATGTAGGATAGACACATATATAAAAATGTTCTCAGATGCCTGACAAGGGTATCAGATTCACTGGAGCTGAAGTCAGAGGTGATTGTTTGCTTCCTGGCACCCATATCAGGAGGCACAGCCCTCTCCAGGAACAGCAAATGCTTTGAATCACCGAGAAATCTCTGTAGCCCTTGGGTAGATTTTTTCATTAAACACTTAGCAATTACTAAAGATTAAAAAAAATCATGACTTCAATCTTATTCTGTGCCCTGTTATCTATAAAATAAATGTGATTATCCTTACCTCATGAGTTGTAAGAACTAAGCCCAAGGAAGAGGTTCCTGGCCTTAGAAGAATTTCCAAGTTTGAATGTCTTTCTCCTCCCTCCTCTCTGTTATTCCAGTTTCCAGCTCTCCTTACCATTGCCATTCTCTGGAAGGTCTCAAGGAAGCAGTGAGGCTAGTGTAAGAAACCCAGGGTGGGGCAATGTAGGAAAAGAGATTTAGGTTAAGGAGGCAGAGAACAGACTGGGAGACTGTGGTTGACCTAGGAGGCCATTAAAAGCATTTGAAACTGAAAGGGGAGACAATTGCTTAAACCCAAAATTTCAAGACCAACCTGGACTATACAGTGAAGTAAACTCATGAGCTTATAAGTGGATTATGAACTACTAGACGGTTCTTGACTTATTTTAGATTTAAAAATATATTTAGATTTAAAAATATATTTTTAAAAATTGAATTGCATGTGTATTTGTCTGACCATGCATGGGTATGTGCTCCTGAGTGCAGGTGCTTACAGGAATCTGAAGGTGTCAGATCCCCTGGGGCTAGAGTTACTGGCCAGTGTGAGCTGCCTGATTGTGGTGCTGGGAACCAAACTCTAGAAGAGCAGCGTGTACTCTCAAACAATGTATTTCTCTGACTCCTAGGTGTTTTTTCAAGACAGTGTGGGCATCTGTTGGGTAAAAAAGCTGCTGAGGTGGTATCTGTAAGAATCAGAGCTTGCCTTCCACTTACAAGCCAGAGTAGTTACAGGATAGAAAGGGCTACAGGAAATGAGACTGAAAAGCTGCCCCCTTTTTCTGACCCAAGATTGACAGTTGCTAGGAGTGAACAAGTATAGTGAGCAGTGAGTAAAGGAATGTCAGGTGACCAGTGACATCATCTCTGATGGTCAGCATCATCAGGGGTCTGCATGGCTGGGTTCAGCAGCAAGCTAGGCTTTAGTTCTGGAATGCTAATTAATTACTATGGTTTTGGAAAATTGTTATTGTTTAACCAAAATGGGACAACTTCTCAAAATGACATGGTCATGGCTAGCATTCTGGACTTTTATTTCTATAGACATATGGAGAAGGGGGCATGATGGACCAGTTAGCTTCTCCCTCCTGGGTGAGGTTGAGATCCTCATTAGGGGGTTCTTGATTGGGGAATTGTGGAGGAGAAGGAAACTATGAAGAAGCTGGTTTCTTCCTCAATGGTCTCCAAGCCTACCAATGTCTATCTAGCTACCTAACATTCTCCCCTCAAGTGCTGAGACCCTAAAGTCATTTAGAATATGAACATCAAGTCAATCTCACTGTTTCTAAAGACATTGGGGGTGTAGAGATGTTTAGGGTCTCTACTTGTATTGACTTTCAGGCCCTGGAGGGTGATCAAGGAGACTCAAATAGATAGAATCCGTTTGCCCTGGGGCCAGCTGAGTATGAATCCACTGTCAACAGTCGCTAAAATTAAGACAGCAGTCGAGTACACAAGGTCCTTAGATTAATAACATCAGCATTATAATAGACTCAACACATTTTCATGATTAAGATCCAGAAGTCCAGTTTCATAGCCGTTGGGCAACGATGTGGTGGTGGTGGTGGTGGCGTCTATAGTGTTTTAAATGAGAATATCTCTCCATAGTCTCAGATGTTTGAACACTTGTTCTCCATTCAGTGGTGCTTGTTGGGAAGATTTATGAGGTACAGCCTTGCTGAAGGAAGTATATCCCTGGACACTCTCTCTCTCTCTCTCTCTCTCTCTCTCTCTC
>LOJH01039130.1:1055-11382 GCA_001685095.1 Ellobius talpinus | reverse complement strand
GATCTTGGCCATTCTGACAGGTGTAAGATAGAATCTCAGAGTTGTTTTGATTTGAATTTCTCTGATGGCTAAGGATGCTGAGCATTTCCTTAAGTGTCTTTTAGTCATTTCAGATTCTTCTGTTGAGAGTTCTCTGCTTGGGTCTGTACCTCATTTTTTCTATTGGATTATTTGTTCTTTTGATGTCAAGGAAAGCCCTCATTTTGAAATCTTAAAATGTTGCCAAGTCCCAAGACAAACATCATGGATCATGTGACTATCTCTTCCTTATGAACGAGTAAATTTTAAGAAAGGGAGGCAAAACCCTTGCTGATCATCTGGTCACATCCCATCAGCCCCACTCAACGTACTCAGGGAAAGGACTCATGCATACAGAGGAGTAAGTAGCAACAAAAGCCGGACACTTTGAGGAAAGATATCTCTTGCCTGCCTCCCTAGTCCTAAAATAGGAGGTGGGCATAACCCTCCCCTCCATCCACCAGACAATAGGGGCAAGTCACAGCCTTCAGGATACCAAAATGGAAGATGGAGATGTGTTGAGTTGAGCTGTCCTACTGGCAGAAGGAGGCATCTACAAAAAGAACATTTAATTCCTGTCCACAAACAGCTTCAACTCTGACATGAAGCTGCCCATGCATGATCCAACTCCACACAACTCACACCTGGAAGGCAAATGGCAAGGGAAAATATTGACATCTGGTAGTAAGATGCTTGCAATACACTTAATTTTACATTAAGAATGTATATTTTCCAAGGATTTAACCTAAAGTGCTAAGCCAGCCCCTACATTGTTCTAATCAATTAGCCCTCTCTGCATGGACACTTCAGCCTTGCAAACAACTAATATCATCATGCTCTCTAACTGGTATGGGAAAGATTATGCAGACTTGTTTCTTTTCATTTATTATTATTATTATTATTATTATTATTATTATTATTATATTTCTAGTGAAAAAACTTTTAAAACACAATTGAGGGTCTCCGTAACCAAGAATGATAAGCTGGCATCAAGGTACACTCATTTGCAAGGAAGAAACAGTCAAATGCTACTAAGTTTGTTGTGGACTTGTCACCATTTTAAGATTTTAAAATGAGGATTTTGCAAAAGTAAGAACTGTCATTCCAAGTTGTTGCAGTTAAAGAGTAGCACCTTCCACATGGCTGCCATATTGAAGCGATAGATTTCGCAAAGTTACCAAAGTGCAAAGAGCAATGAACTAGTAAAGGAACACTTAGTAGATACCCAACACTGTGCACAGCTCTTCATCACAGTTGGTAACGACACAACCGCAGAAACTGTCACTGTTTCTAACCCTGATGCAGAGTCTGGAAGACCAGGGTAATCACTTAACATTCATTAATCAGTAGATTCAAAATATTAGGCTGACCAAAGAAGAACTTCATCACAAGATCTTCAATAACTTAATCCTCCATTCAAACAAAATAATGAATTTTGAGTTTTCATTTCTTGGTCTCAGAAAGCATCCCCATATAAATAAAAGTTTAGATCAACATATTTTCCCAAGAAAGGTCAACTACACCATTCTGTGACATATCAGCATTTGAACCACTACTCATTATACCCCCAGAACATAAGAAAATCATTTTGACAAATTTTTAAGGGTTTACTGTATGCCACATAGGTCTATTACTTCATGAATTAACTTATATTTTACAATACAGCTGAGATGTTTAATATCTTTCATATATCAAGCAAAGACAGATAAGTATCATGTCTGGGATTTAGAGGTAGGTCTAATTTTCCTAAGAGAGGAAGAGATATGGTTAATTAGCTTCCAACAATGGGAAAAATATTTTTGTAACGAAAGCATATTAAAATTGAGAAGCAGGTATTATAATTCATTGAGAGTTCTGCATATTCAGTTCCTGGTTTTAGGTAACAGTTTGTAGGATACTATTACATTCCCAAGTGTCTTTTAGAAATTTTCACTTTAAGACAAAAAGTGGCACACAAATGCCACAGCTCATAATCGCCACAGCTCACAAGAGGCTGCTCAGCATTTCTGCTTTGGGCAATATGGAGTCATTAGCTCCTCTTGTTTCCATTCAGATCTGTAGTAGGGGAAAACGAGAGTTGGGCCTGCATTTAGAGCAAAGACAAAGAAGTGGAAAATTACATCATGGAGAAACACAGTTTTATTTATTAGTAATCTGTGGATGTGTTTTACTCTATTATCACAAGCCTCCAATTAAACAATAAATTAATAATGGGTATCCTAGATTGCTGATATTTGTGGCCATGGTTTCAGCATTCTGTGATTTTAACAACAGTAGCAACAAATACTCAGAAAAGTTCACCAGTATCTACTCATTCTGAATCCCTGGAATTGATCTCCCAGTTTTAAAAAAGTGTCCCTAAATCCCAAATACGGGGGAAGCCTACACTGCAGATCAATAGATTTGTCAAGAGCAATAATTGTTTCTCTCTGGGAGATTCCCATTAGTCCCAGGAGAAAGAAAACTTTGATTGCTCTCAAAGAACACAGCAGATGTGGAAAAGCTGTGTGTGCTGCTGACCTCATCAGGCAAAAGGCAGGCAGGCCTTGAAAATGACAGGAAAACACCCTGGGCATGTGCATATCGGCCATGGGAACCAAACAGCTGGGCAAGTATGTGTTCTTCCAAATCTACCAAATACAAAACTGCAGCTCTTGGAGGGGAAAGGAGGAAAGCAAATCTGTGAGCTAACAATCTCTGTATACATAAAACATCCTCAGAGAATAATAAAAAAGAGAAGTATATTTTTGATACCTGGGAATTTTAGACAAATTGAGGAAAAATATTTTCTACCTAAACCCCCTAGGATCCAATCGCTTAAGCTCACCATTGAGGCTGTATTTCTTGGGTTCTGTAGCGAAGGAGACAGCTAGGTGGGGAAAAAGTATGCTTTATTTATCATAGACCGTTCCAACCAAATGGAGCCATTTAAACTTGAAGGCTGGGGATAAGGGGAGCAGGAAGGAAGTCTCTATACTTTGAAATGGGCCAAGTTTTTAGTTCTACCATAATCTCTTCCCAGCATTAATTGGGCATTAGGGACAATCCTTCATCTCCCACTATCAGTTGGACCAAGAACTTGAACACATCTTTAGTATTGAAGAATCCCAGGCCCCGGAACTGGGCATTTCTGAGGAAGCAGTACGTGTTCTTAGGCAAAACACAGCAAAGCTCTTGAAAAGACAAGGATTTGGTTTGCTTGGCTTTTAATTTTTAATTATTCTTTATGTTAGCATGTAAATTATTGAGTCTTCATACATGTGTCATTTTCCTTTCTTCTCTATGGGGCCTTCCTGTCACCTCCTCTCCTGTCCCCTTCCCCACATCTTTCTCATTCACTTTGTTCTCCCAGCCAATGAGTTACCTCCGGCTTTCACAAGGCAAGATTTTACAGCCTCAGGTTTAAATCGTTTCTATTTGCAGGGAAACTAGTATAATATTGAACAAATGAAACAGATGTGGCAACAGAAAAACATGCTCTAGCTTACATGATAGGAGGGGACGCAGAAGAAAAGGAAACTCAAGGATGCCACCTAAGGATCCTAAGCAGGCAAGGCCAAAATGAAACGGGTTCTCACTTGTGTGCACAGGGTATGTCACTCCAGCTGTGACAGGTTCTCGCTTGTGTGCACAGGGTAGGCCACTCCAGCTGTGACAAGTTCTCGCTTATGTGCACAGGATAGACCACTCCAGCTGTGACAGGTTCTCACTTGTGTGCACAGAATAGACCACTCCAGCTGTGACAAGTTCTCACTTGTGTGCACAGGGTAGGTCACTCCAGCTGTGACAGGTTCTCACTTGTGTGCACAGGGTAGGCCACTCCAGCTGTGACAGGTTGTCGCTTATGTGCACAGGATAGACCACCCCAGCTGTGACAGGTTCTCACTTGTGTGCACAGGATAGACCACTCCAGCTGTGACAAGTTCTCACTTGTGTGCACAAGGTAGGCCACTCCAGCTGTGACAGGTTCTCGTTTATGTGCACAGGATAGACCACCCCAGCTGTGACAGGTTCTCACTTGTGTGCGCAGGATAGACCACTCCAGCTGTGACAGGTTCTCGCTTGTGTGCAAAGGGTATGTCACTCCAGTTGTGACATGTTCTCACTTAGCATTTGTGTTTGTGACTTGAGCCAGGTCAGCAAGTTCTTCTCAAAGACCCCTGTCCCCAAATTCCTGTCATAGCTCTCCTGAGGCTCACAGTGTCAGATGCTGCCTGCTACTATGTTTGTACCCTAAGTGTTCATTGCTGCCTGGCTTATGATGCTGTCCTACTTAAGTCATTAACCTTTGTAGATTTGAAACAAGAGAATACAGCAAGATTCCCAAAAAGGCTATTTGTAGTTCACCCTGACAGGTAACACATTTTGGAAAGGGGTAATAAAATAAATGTCTTTATCAGATTTTTTTATTTAGAAAAATGTTTCTTCCATGACGATTTCATCCTAATACTTAATCAGAGAAACTGGAGGAAGAGATAATGAAACTCCATTTAAGGTTTTAATTGTAAATTCTCTGGAATCATCTTCTGGTGATGAACGGCTGTAGGGAGATAAGGGCTGCTTGGTGTAAACACGGTAAACAAAAACTATGCTGTGGAGGTGTTTAGAGTACCCGAACAGGGCAGAGTGGTTTAGAGCCCCTCCAGTTGACACTTGCTCTCTATTTCTATGGTCTCTCTTGAGATATAAGGTTCAGGAAAAGAAATTATAAGCTAGTTGTGAAGCCCTCAGCAACTTAGAAAAACAGTTAAGAAAGTCAAAAGGGGGAAGATTGACAAGCTTCCTGGTTTTCAAAGGTGAAGCGCTGGTATTTTACAGTCCTCTGTCTTCACATACAGTGGAATGAGAGAAGATCCCCACACCCCATTGATGATCTTGGGGCAAATATCTGGAGGTATATGTAGTGTGAAGATAGACAAGAATTCTGTGAGCAAAACCTCATTTTCGTTTTAAGTAGATAAAATAGACGGAAGAAGGGTCTAGGGCGGGTCTGCCAACCAGTAAGTAACATTGAGGAGCATGCCGAAAATGCAAGGGAGGGAGTTTCCCAGTAGCTTTGCCGATGGACGCAGAACCACAATGCTACACTTAGCCCCTCCTCTCCTTGCTGTCAGCCTTCTTAGAATGAGTCTACTCTCAGCTGTCTAGCTCCTATGCTAGGGAGGTTCTGTCACCTCATTATCAACGACAGAGCTAACTTCAGGGCTACAGTCCCTTCTGCTCACATTGTCCTCATTGCATTTTGTCGCTTATTCATTCATGCAGTGTGTTTTGAAAAACCACTCTGTGCACAAGGATTTCAGGACTGGGCAAAAACAGCAGCATATGGAGTCATTGTACAGAGAAAATACACAGGGCATTAGTCTGCCCTGTGACGAGGAGGGCCCAAGCAACAAAGGAGCCATGACCAGGAACACCATGTGGTCATATATTGATTGGCTGTGCCACCACAATTAGCTCTGGAACTTGTGCCACTTCCTAACAATGTGATTTTCTTGGCTATAAAGTGGAAATGACACTGTATGTCTCAAAGTATTGTTATGAAGTGACTTGATTTTATTAGGTACATGAGACACTAACATTGATAAAGAGATTCCCCGCAACTACTGATATGATCATGTAATCTTTAAGATCCTTTCCAGGAAGCCAGTACACATTTCTACTGGAGATAGGAAAAAAATAGATTTAGATCAACAGAGCTACGTCTTCTGTTTCCTTGTCCCATGAATGGGACTGGAAATTACACTATAGTAATGTTCTCAAGGTGCATTGCTATATAAAAGGAAAATAACCTAAACTTGTCTTACATCAATTTTGCAAGAAACTCCTAGCTTCTAGCAAATATAAGATCCCATTGGGAGGCTGCAATAATGAACAACCAACACAGAATCATACATGCGAAAAGTCAGATATGGCAATAATAGTGCTGGGGAGATAAACAGTCAAATAAAACACAGCTTTGGTAATTCCCAAGTGAAAAAAATCATAACTCTAATAGGCAACTGAACACACAGTGATGTAGGTTAAGGGGTGGGCCATATTTGAAGGAGTAAAACTTTACCTCGGTCATTTTACCCCTAATCCAAGATCTTGTGGTACAGCAGGTACTGGAGTCATTAATGGAAACTTTATACTTACAATACTATAAAAAATGATCCTCCATATGGAACAAAAATTGCTTTGGGTTGAAGAAATAAATAAGAAGAAGGGGTTTTTCAAAAGTCAAGGTAAGGACATTTTTCCTCTTGTCATAAATCAGTATTGAATTTAAATTTTGAATCATTCATGCTTATTATGTTTTGCTTTCTCCTGATGCAAACCTCAAGTTTCAAAGCTCATTAACTTTCTTAAATGTTTACGTTTATATCATGAATTGCCTCAGGAGCATGTTTTATTTACAAGTTGCTGTGCACTGCTGTGGTCTGTAAGAGGAATTTTAACCTTTTGTGCATTGAAGAGGTGACTTCCTTCCTCGAGTGTCATTCTGAAGTTTACTCACTTAGATGAAAGTTTTCTTAGTGGAGCTTAAATGTCTCAAAAGGGCATTTTATCACTTAAATGCATTACTCATTGATTATATATTATCTGCTTATATTAAGAAGCTACTGTGAGCAGTTAATGTTTACTGAACAATCAATAAAATCTAAGTGCAACAAAAATAAGCTCAAACAAGTAGATTGGGCTTCAGCAAACACTGAGACAACATGAATGATGGCCTCTGAGAACCCATTTCAACTCAAAAGATCTAATTTATCTTTTTAATGTCATCAAACTTAATAATCAATGATATGTCTTGTAGCTTCAGTGATGTAGCAACTTGACAATAACTCAGAGAGTTCAAAAATTGATTCACAATTTTAACTGGACTGTGTGTGGTTACTTTTAAGTGATTGAACTCTCCAATAACAGATGTAAAGAGAAAGTTAACACAGATGTAAATAGGTACCTACATGTTATAACTCAGTTTCAGTTCCACTCCAATAACAGGCAGGCACTTTTTACCATGGGCCCCAGTGGGTGGGGTAGACATCAGGTATATGTAATGCACAAGAATGAGATGGAGGCATGGGAAGAGTGGGGTCATGTACAGTAGCATGTATGCATGCACTTGCACATATACATATACTTCACAATTCCCCCTCATATACCTACAAGTCCGGTGCACTTTAAACAAACAGGAAGAAATACAGATCTTCTTTATTTCCTTATTTGGGTGCGGGAGGGGCTAAAGAGTGTTGTTGCAGCTCAGGTATGCAACTACTTAGAGGGTTTACTACTGCACATTGAAATCTCATTATTAATTGAATGTCCAAGTTCATCAAGATCTATGATTGGTCTACTTCACCCCCTAAAGATTTGGGGACCCAGAGGTTTGGGGCCATTAGGAGACGTGTCTGCAGTTACACACAGAGTTGGAGACAGACACTGCCATTCTTCCAGTGCCCGCACCCAGCAATCATTCCGCTCCAGTACACTTCTCTGATCTCCCTTGCCCACGCACACATTTTCTGACACTTAACAATGGGGAAATTAATGAGTCTGTGAGTTAACGATTGGCTTTAAACAAATTGGTTTATTATTATTATTTAATTGAGGAGGCTTTGAAGCAATCAAAGCCTTGCTTATGAAAACTAGATAAGCAGCTCATGAAGCATCGGGTTCAAGAAATGCAAAACCTCTCAGCAGTCACTACGTGCTGCCTTTACGATTGATAAACACCACCCAATAGCTACAGAAGTGTCAGAGTTAACGATGTCCCAGCACTTCAAAGGTACACATGAATGTGATCAGAAGCATAAAATATAAACAATCATGTACATACTGATTGTTCTGGACACTTGAAGTCTAACAAATATTTGAAACGTCAGTCATTTTACTTGCATCGAAGTACAGATAAGTCATTTGCTTGAAGCCGGCAGCATGGTTCTCCATGTAAATGTATCCTTGACCTATGAACTTAATCATACCATAGCTTCCTTAGGCATGAAAAATGTATCAGAAGCACTCAAAGATATAATGCATGTACCAATAAACAATTTATACACTGCCAGGAAAGGTATTATGTGGAAGAAACTGCTTCTGTATGCTAAATACCATTAAACAGAACTTTTGCTATGGCAAAATATGTTTCAAGCTTTCTGTAAGTCAATTACTATATGAGTATACAAATAGTGTATTCTTCCAGGATTTTAAAGCATAATAATGTCCAATTTCAAAATTGACTTCTATTTTTATCTCTTAAAAAACTAAATTTGAACTGATTAATAAACTAGAGTTTATCTTCAATTACTTTTTACAGTAAAAGATTTATCTAAGGTTGTTCCCTATATGAAACCCCTATTTTTGACACTTTCTCAGAGATATAGACTTTCACCTACCAGTCTGCCTGGTGCTCCAGCTGATTATTAAGTGGTAGCGCACAATCCCAGTTTCATCTCTGACATGATAGGCATTTCTCTGGAGTCCATATCCTTCTGCTGACTTCCAGTAGTACAAGAAGGGCTTTGGACTTGGACTACTTGCTGTTCATGAACTCTTCATGAGAACAGCAGTTCTACCTTTCTGAAGATGCCTCCCACTATCCTAAGTTTCCAAGGATCCCCCACAACCTCACACCATGAGTCTCTGTGTAAAGAAAACTACCTTGGTAAGAGCTTTTACAAACTCAGAATGTCTTCTGAGACATTACTCTATTTACAGATTAACAACAACATCAACAAAGCCTGACTTTAGGTAAACATCAAGGATAATCATACTTAATTCTTTCTTTTGAGCTAAGGTGGCCAATCTTTAGCACTTTCTCACTAACTCGTCTAAGACCATGCAACAGCTAAAACAAGCCTTAAAATACATTTCTTTTGCTCGTGAGTTGATCCATGTGGAAAACACTCTTTAAACTCACATTCCATTAGTCAGCAGTCAATAGGCATAGTACAGATATCTAATTTACACTAAAAGTCCCCTAAGTCTAATAATAAAACAGAAGAATTGCAAAACCCAAAACTAAATAGTGGGGATAGCTAAGCGGCTTGATTTCAGTGTGCAAGAGTTTTACACTTGCTGGTGTGTATGGTGAAACGGGTCTCACACAGCCCACACTGGCCTCAGAGTTACCCTGAAACACTCAATCCTATTGCCTCGAATGTTTTGAGTACTGGGGTTATAGGCGTTCACTACATGCAGAACTTTTTGCGAGCTACACAAGCACTCTACCAGCTATGTTGTAGCCATAACTCCTCTTACAGCTTTTTAAAACAATTATCTCTAGAAGACAGGATTTTTCTGGGCAGTGGTGGTGCATGCCTTTAACACCAGCACTTGGGATGTCAAGGCTGATGGATCCAGGCTAACCTGGTCTACAGAGCAAGTTCCAGGACAGTCATGTTATAGAGAGAAACCCGGTCTCAAAAATAAATAGATGATAGATAGATAGATAGATGATAGATGATTGATAGATAATATTTTATTTTAAAATAGACCTGAAACACTAAATGAACCAAAGAAACTAATAACTAACAGTTTAAATAAAACCCAATTAACAATTAGTCAAAAGAGGAAAAATATTCTAAAAATAAATCTTTCAATTTCATCTTAAACTGATTGCTATTGTCGTAGGTTTCTACTGTGCTGAAGAGACACCATGGCCATGGCAACTCTAATAAGGAAACAATTTAATTGGGTGTCTTACAGTTCAAAGGGAAATAGCAGCATGCAGGCAGACACGGTGCTGGAGAAGGAGTTCTACATCTTGCAGGCAACAGGAAGTAAACTGTCTCACTGGGTGTGGTTTGAGCCTATATGAAATCTCAAAGTCCACCTTCCGAGTGCACACTTCCTCCAACAAAACAACACCTACTCCAACAAGGCCACACCTCCTAATGGTGCCACTCCTTTCAGGGGGCCATTTTCTTTCAAACCACCACAGCTATGAATGTGATTCCTAATGTAAACTACCTTCTGTTAAACAAAGCAAAAGAAATTTGCATGATTTTTCTGCTATTTAGATTTTCAAAGGCTCCAAAAACCTGTGTATCTCATTTTTAATAATAATAAAAAGTCAATTAAGTCTGTAATATGATTTTTTTTCTTTACCTTTTAAAAATTTATTAGTTTTAAAAAAATACCAATTCAAGTTCCCACTTCCTCCCCTCCCACCTATTCCCTTCACACACGCCCCCACCCCACCCTTATCCAATCCTCAAAGAGGATAAGGCACATTGCTTTGTGGAAGGTCCAAGGCCCTCAACTACTAGGTTGAGCAAGGTATAAATCCAAAGAGAATAGGATCCCAAAAAGCCAGTACATGCAG
>LOJH01039129.1:0-11264 GCA_001685095.1 Ellobius talpinus | reverse complement strand
ACACACACACACACACACACACACACACACACACACACACACAATTTTATCCTTTGAATAACATTAATAAAAGGACAAACTTCTAGTAAATCTATTTTTTTCTTAACAAAAAAGAGCAAATAGCACAAATACACAAAAATATGACCAAGGAATATGACCATTAAGATAAATTATTTTTAATCTACATAATTAAATTGGGAGAATACCATTAAATCATTTTAAAAATGTTGATGAAACAGATAACTTAAGTCAAATAAAAATTCAAAAGTTCAAATGGACCAAGTGTCATACAAGAATCACGCAGACTTCCAAATAGCTGTTCTTCAAATCAGCCCAGAAGAGCACTGAACAAGTATGAACAACTGAACTATATCACATCGCATGGTTGGTTGATGCTTAAATTGCTCCAGCTTACAGAATAGATTTGTTCCAGACATACATATAACATTCATCAACCAAAAATTATACAAAGATTATACAAAAGGATGTCTCTAATTGTTACAAAAATACTGTAAAACTATAAGTGAAATATTAAAAATAGAATTGTGTGTAATGTTAAAAGAAAATACATCATAATTTTATTCTTGGATGATATTCAATATCAGCTAATCATTCTACATAATTATCCCAGCAGTATGTGAAAGAGAACAACTGGATGGCCATCTCAACAGTGACAAACATATTTTTAAACCAACATCTATTTTTAGTCATACACACACATACATACATATTCAAAATAAGAACCAATTGAATATGTATCTTAATGAAAGAAAAAGCCCAAAGGGCATTCCATTAAGATAAGAACAGTGCCGAGGCCAGCCACTACACTTGAACATGATACTGATATAACAAGCCAATGGAATTAGACCGAAAAAAAATCAATTGAGAGGTACTATGAAATCAATATGTACATTAGAAAAATTCAAGAGAACAAAAGTTCCTATGGAAGATAAGCATAATTGACAAAGCTGACAAATGAGTGACAGGAGAGTATAACAGTATTGACAAAGCTGACAAATGAGTGACAGCAGAGTATAACAGTATTGACAAAGCTGACAAATGAGTGACAGCAGAGTATAACAGTATTGACAAAGCTGACAAATGAGTGACAGCAGAGTATAACAGTACTGACAAAGCTGACAAATGAGTGACAGCAGAGTATAACAGTATTGACAAAGCTGACAAATGAGTGACAGCAGAGTATAACAGTATTGCGGTTGGGAACGATTTCTAATATCTTTATTCTCCAAATACCTTCTTAAAATTGAATTGAATTAAGCCCTCTGGTTTTCTAATTTATTTCTTTCATGAATACAAAATACTCAACAATAAATTTTCATATTCTTGAGAGGAAGAAACAAATTCTGTTATAAAAAAAAAAAAACAAAAAAAAACTCCAAAGCACTCAGAATGTTCCTGGGGCACAGGAATCAATTAGTAGGCCCTATCTGAATAGAACTGAGTAACATAACTGATGGAGTAAGAACATTTAACTGTGGCTCTTCCCCTTCCTAAGAGATCCCTACTAAGCTTCTTCTCAAGGTACACAGGAGAGAACCAGAGCCCAAGGGGCATGTGCTCTGTGGCTCAGCTCACTTTGTCCTGTCTCCTGAAAGGACACAAATGGAGGAGGCATTTTCTGGAATCATGAATTAGAAGCACCTAATAACAGGACTGGATTTGTTCTGTTTTGCTAGAGCATTCTAACAGGGTGCCTGTGTTTGCCAAAATAAGATCTTATCACATGGCACCCGGACCTAACTCTATTAACATGTAAATAAAGCTGAGTCTGTGCACTGAAAACACAAATATTTTGCTGGCAATATAACTCATTTTTCTTTTTTAAAAAATGAAAATAAAAATGATAACTCAAGCAAATTTCTCAATATGGATTTCTAAGATAAAAATAAAGTAACTTATTCACCAACCTGGGCAAGGTTTTAAAAGCTACATGTGAGAAAAGGAACACTCGAGTAAATATGATTAGGGCATTCTGAAAGCTTACAGAGAAGATCTTGCATACCCACCGTCATCAGAAAGCCTCCCTTAAATCTTAGAGCCTCCTGGCAGGGAGTCGAAGAGTGGAACCTAGCATCAGACACCTAGTCTGTTGCGCGGGGAGAGACACTGTTTCCTCTAGTTGCAGAGTGGCCCATATCGCCTGAGTGGTGGAAATCATTCTGTGGTCTGTGACACCTCTCTATGGGACAGACACACCAGCCCCGAGAGCAGGCCCTGGCCCCTCTTTGCAGAGTAAATCACTGACCCCAGAGCCTCTTCTACAGACAAATTAACTACATCGCCTATTTCTCCACACAGATGGCGCTAATAGGAAGACTTCCTATTTCATGTCCTGGAGAAAGTAGTACTAATTAGATTTCATGCTCAAACACCAGAGGAAGGAAGAAATTGATATGGGTCACTCATCACACCATTTGATGATATCAGAACCTTACCATAATTCAAATCCATCATCACTGTTATTGTTATTATTACCAGCTTTAAACTGGGGACAGTTTACAACCTCTCAGAAGTTTCTCGTTTTTCTAGGGGAAAGACACACCTGTTAAGTCCTATCTTACTGTCTTGTTAATGTTTGGTGGTGGTGGTGGTGGTGGTGTGGTGGGGTTTTTTGGGGTGTCCTTTATTGAGTGGCAAGTACTGTATTGGGCATTTCATATATTTTTCTCTTAATATTGGTTAATTAGCCTCTACTTTTCATCCTGGAGTGAACTATGATCACTTCATGTAGTAGAAAGTGGACAATCCAGTTAAAAACTAGTACACTGCCACTCAGAGCTCAGGATGTGGAGACAGACCGCAGCCCAGATCTGCTCAATAGCAATGCTCATACTTCCTGCAAATGACCCTGTTATGGTTTGACTCTGAAAGGCAACTCTGGCTCATGCATTGATGACTTGAACTCCAGGTGGTGGGGTTACTTTGAGAACAGAGTTGGTGGCAACTTTAGGAGCAGGGTCCAGCTGGAGAAGATGAATCACTGGAGGCACGGTCTCTAGTCCTTTCTCCCTGTTTCCTGCCTGCCGGAAGTTGAGCGGCTTTCTCCTCCAGACCTTCCTATAATCATGATCTGCTTCACTGTGGCCCAGAAACAAAGGTGCCAACCAACCACAGGGTGAAACCAAGAGCTAGAAATAGTCTGTCCTCCTCGGTTGCACCTCTCGGGTCTTCCTCACAATGAAGAACTGACTGGCACTCCCTCCTTTAGTATCCACACCACAGACCCATTAAGGACTTCAGTTGAGTAACTTTGGAAGAGATGCAAACAAGGGCGAGGGTCATCGCCATGTCCATTCGCAGTCCTCTCACCCACTTATCCAGTTTCCACATCCTGAAACGCCACCAGAGTGTACCACCCCTGTTACAGGCAGTTAAAAAGGCGTCTGTGACCTGGAAGTTCCCTCACGCTGGAGCATCCATCAGACACCTGAGGAAGTAGCCATTTCTTTGTCCAGACATCAAAACCTGTGGCTTGTCACAGCAGGCTTCTGCCAGAGCCCTTGTCACCCAATGCCACTCTTGACACTTGGACTTTTCTCTTGCTACACACAGAGCACAAGCTTCAGATTCACGAGGAGTTGCGTGTTTCAAAGGAGACCCGATACGGGATCGGAGCTTGCACTGCCTAGAACTCAAGCCTCCTCCTAATCAATACCATCATTCACTTTAGAAAAGAGAAGGAAAGAAAGTCCTTGGTGTGTTACTGAAAAGAGCCCCCTTTACCTCTGGCAATTTCTCCTCGTCAGAAAGCACATGTTGTCGGTAGTTTAATACCGCCAGGCTTCTCAGTCATCTTGAGAAAAACAGAGATGAAAATACAGGCTGTAAGGGAGAGAGGAAGAATGATCTATTCTACTCCCGGAGCAAGATAAGACACGCTGTACGGTGAGCCGCTGCGGGTGAAGTGTAAAGGGATCAAAGCTGCGCCTTCACTTCAAAGAGCGGCCCCAACGGGCTGAGTTTGACTCCATTTTGTTAGAAAATTCCTTTAACAATTCCCTTTCAACCACCTTTGTAAACAGCCATCTTCAGACCTCAGGTCTCATGGTTGCATGCAAACCTCAAAGGGGAATCCCAGAGATGATTCAAGCTTTTATCTGCTGCCGGAGATTCTTCCTAACCAGAATGATTTCGTTAGAAATTCGTGATAGGTTCCTGGAAAGGAAAATCAAAATCTCGAGAGGAATGCTCCCATCCCTACAATTGACTGAGTGGCAGTTCCATGTATTTTCCTGAGAACTAAAGCATCACCCAGAGCAAAAGAGACTTCAGCCAGCTGAGTTCAGTCGACACACAAGAAACTCTATCCCAGGTAGGGAGGGATTTAGCAGGCCTTCAGTGCGTTATTCTAAAGTCAGGACATGTTTTGAAAATTATCTTCAAGCTGGCCATAGAGTACTGTCCCACCCCATCAGGATCAGCATAATCCGTAGCAGGAACACTAACCCAAGGTGATCATTTCTACCCCCTCAATCCTAAAAACATTAATCCCCTTTCTACCGAAATCCCAGAATAACCTCTCCTTCACTCATTGGTGTGCATCTAAGCATGGGCTGTGCACATCTAAGCTTCATGCCCTAAAAAGTGGGTCTTTTTCTAACAAATCCTCTATCCTCCTCATAGCACAGATGTTCCAGCTCGACAGAATAAGACCCCAAAGGCCAGGCCATCAAAAAGAATAAACAAAGACCATTCAACTTTAAAAAGGAGATGAAATAGGTGTCTCTCAAATAACCAAAAGCTCATAAGCATTCTTTATGGCCTCAAGGCCAAATGGACCACTGGAAAGTGTAAGAAGCATGCTCCAACACAAATTGCAATATTTGTGGCTTCGGAATTTGAACCCCAAATTACATTTGCAAATGCTTGCATACCTTTGTATGTGATTTGCATAGTACAATGAAAATTCCCTTATTCTTTATTTCACTTAAAGTTCCCCATGTTACATTTTATTCCAGGCCATGAAGAATGCAAGGGAAAGAGAAAGAGGAAAAAGAGCCACTACTGACAGACCTCTAAGGCACAACCTGTCTGTCATAAGATGTGAAGATGGTGACTATTGAAACCCGGTCACTGACAAACAATTTAAACCTAAACCTAAATCCTCCAGCTAATAAGCCAGCTGTCAGGTCAGTCCTCTAAAGCTGGCCTAGAAGAGAAAGGATACACTAGAAGACAGAGCCGAGAGAGCCTCGTTAATTACCCGCAGTTGGATTTTAAATTGTTACTGCCTTGCCATTACACTGGGGCTCAAACAATTGTCTCACGATAATCTAAGACTGTGCCTTTAATCCACAAGCACCGTCAAATCACCAAGACGTGCAGTAAGAGGAAGCAGGGCTTTTTCAATCTTACCAAATGAGATTAAGTGGGCTGATCTGGCCCACATCTACCAAGAGGCAGCATTCAGCAACAATTCACATTTTCACATTCTCCATGTAAGTTTTCAAGTAATCCTTACTGGTATAAATTAATACATCAAGGAAAACAAGATCAGAAATCTGGTTTTCATTTTGTTTTGATTCTTTTTAAAAGATCCAAAAAGCATTGTTCTGAGTTAGAGTTATCATATTTTAGTGAAAGGTTTTTTGTTGTTGTTGTTGTTGTTGTTATTGTTCCTGTTAAACTGCTGTACTTGAGGCAAGTTCATACACAGCATGGTAATATTCTCAAATCACACAACAGAGATTCCTGAAAATATCCCTTGTGCTCTAATAAAGCCATTACCATATCCTAATGCAGTTTAACAATACACAACACAGTCATGGGCATGCTGTTACAACAAACTAGGTCACTGTGCATCCCTCGCCGGAGGCTCAGACGAAACGACCATTACCATCAAGGAACTGAGGATGAAATGGAATCTATTTCCCAGGTCCCAATCCATGAGTCAAGGGGATATTGAGAAAAGAAAACTGTCCAGGAATGTGGCGGTGTGCTCCTAAGCACCTCCGAGAGTTCCCCCTCCCCTCTGGCTAAAATCCTGGAAGCAATGGTAATCAACGTTGTGGGCCCTGCCGTCCACTGGGCCCACAATGCTTTCTGTGCCTGTGCTATGGTTTGATTTCTGGCAGGAGAGTCCTGCCTCTGCTTGACTGAGTCCCATCGGGATGCCTATCTGCACGTGTACTATATGATCTATGGGTTCAAAAACCTCAGTTCTCATGAAGCCTAATGCCTTTGGCTTTCCTAATATTAACATAAAGAATAACTAACCCAAATGTTCTGCTTCCTCTTGCTTACTTCTATTTCAGTTTTATGAAAATGTTCTACATTAGGTACACAGAGAATTCAGAACAGGCTGCAGATGGCAAAGAGGTAAAAATGAGAGCAGTGAGTAGGGACTCCAAAATTGGGATGCAAATAGAGCCTTCTCAATCACAGAGTTGGTAAACATTTCAAGATCTGGTGTGTTAAAAACAAAGAAAAACAAATTACCCTTCCTTCCCTCAAAAAAGTCTGTTCTTATTCAAGCCAGTGGACTGAGAGATGAAGGACTCACTGATGTCAGTATCAGCAGGACCTCAGAAGGTTCTGAGAGCTTTGGATCAGCATATTTCAGAGCCCAAGCTGGCCTAAGATACTCTGATGCCAGTTTATCATTATTAGCCAGAAATATTAGCCAGGGCTGAGCAGAACCTCTGTACTAGCTACACTGCTTGGAAACTGCACAGTCCCAGGCCCAACAAACAGGTACTAGTCCTTTGCCTAAGGACAAGGAAGCCAGCCTCATCATCTGTCTTTCTATTCCTGATTATTATTAAAGGCATAGACAGCCTTCCCCAGACACATGATAGTGGTTGAACTCCTATTTGGAGATCTTTTATTGAATCAGAATAGATACAATTAGTTTCTGAATCCCATTTCTGGACAGAAAACTGAGGTTACTGAGAAAAGGGTCCTATTTTTATTTTTAACCACAGAAGCATAGATTGTTAAAGACCACTGAGGCCAACTCCTGCCCACATCCCCTCATTCAGCGCTATGGACAGACCACCTAACTGTGTGCTAGGCATGAATTTGGATATTTTAAATAAGAGGAAAAAACAAGACTCTTTACTTTAGAGGTTATAATCTACTGGGGAAAGACATGAGCCTAATACATAAGCAAACTGTACAAAATGCTGGAAAAGAACTGATGCTTTGGAGAACTAGAAGGAAAAAGCAGAATAAATAAAAGCATTAGCAAGTCTGTGGAGGAGGACGTAGGAATGAGTCTGAATAGAGGAGTTAGAAAAGACCTCGTAAGCAGGTTTCACTCGAACAAAGAATTGAAGATGAAGAAACCAGCCCTGCCAGCAACTGCGTGTGAGAGAAGGGCCTTGCAGCAGAAGGAGAGGTCCATGCAGAGACAGGAGCAGCAGCCAGGAGGTAGCTTAGCAGGGAAAGTGCTGCTGGCCAAGCAAGGGAGCCTGAGTTCAGATCTGTGATAGCCACACAAAAGGCCCGCCCAGAGGCAGGTGTCTGTTCTCAAGAACTGGGCTTGAGGGAATGGAAGCATGAAAGGGTAGGGGGTAGGGGTGGGGGCCTGCCTGGGTGGCTAGTCTATCCAAAACAGCAAGCTTTCCATTCAGTGAGAGACCCTGAATCAAAAGTAAAATTAGGTGGAAGGTGAATTAGGGATGTTGATCTCTGGCCTCTACTTGTGCACACACAGGTAAGCATACACACACACACACACACACACACACACACACACACAAACAGGAGTCTGGAAAGTTTAAGGAACACCAAAGTACTGACATTGCTGAGGTCCTATGGGGAAAGAAGGGACTGCAGGACTGCAGTGGAGTGGTGGCAACCACATGTGGCAGAGGTGTCCCAAAGACCATGGAGAACAGGAACTTCCACTGGAAGTGGAATTCAGTGTCAAGGGTTTTAAGTGGGAAATTGGGATGAGTGAATTCCGATTCCTTTCATGTTGATAGAAGGACTGTGACTTAGCTGCTAAGAACACACCATGGATGTGGACTCCAGGTAAGAAGCCCTTACAGGAACCAGGTGAGAGAACAGGAGCCTCGATTAGACAGATGGGAAGTATCCTGTTGTTCCAGTCAAAGCAGTTGATGTATCTGACTGAGATTCAAAGAAGCATCCAGTTGAACAGGACAGAGTTATCTTTCGGACCCTGTTCAAAAGACCTTTATCCTTGAATGTGATTGGCTACTAGGGAGCTTCCTCTCTCACCTGAATCTTCTCTTTAGGGGATGGCACAAACTCACAGACAACCTAACTTCCTGTTACAAGGGGTTCAAAACCAGCGCTGAATACTTTCTCTTTCACTGTCTTAATCATTTCTTGTGTCATCTTATAGTTTACTCCTTTCTCTTCTCTCCGTGAAGGGTGTATAAGGTCCATGTGAATACCACGTCTTGAAAATAATTGTGGTTAAATGTAGGACTGGGCTCCTTGAAGCCCTCAATCTAGACTTAGGCTCAGTCAAGGAGTACTCCAATAGTGTGCAGAAGAGAGAAAACTGATCCCTATCCTATCAACCAGAGGCTTGTCCAAGGTCAGTGAAGGTCACTGACAACCAGAGGGCTACTAGAATTTATCTTCCTTAATTCTTTATGCAAAGCACATAAATTCTTTGGGGTGGGGGACACACACAGAGAGAAACTTTTTTAAGAGTTAAATACCTTATTGTTAAAAATCCTTCAATTCAACTGTGACAAAAGTCCTATTTATCCCAGGAAGAGAAAATACTTCTAGAGAAATTCTTTTTTTTCTGCCTAGTGACTAACTTCCACCCTTTATTATGAATTAGCTCGAAGACACATCCCTAAGCCCTCAGATGAATTAGCCACAGAAGTAGGAGTCGAGTGGGCTGAGTGTCTGACAGAATCCCTCCCGAGCCTGATACTGCACAGGTGAGAGGATGTGGGATCCACGCCTGGGGAGCAAAAAGCAAAACAGCACATTCCAAGGCTTATGTAACAACTTTTCCGAGGTGAAAAACTGCTCCCCCTGGCATTTTCTGAATTCCTGGAGTCAGCTCAGCTTCAGTGAATATGGTTTTCCCGTATGAGGGTCCTCAGAAAGACTGTTATTATTCTTTGTACTTCAGAGCTAAATCATCTTGCATGGCACACAAGTCAGCAGGACTGTTTCTTACCAGACTGTGAACAATTTCTTCCTGCAGCCATTGTTCTGTGATTTCCCCTTCTGCAGTTTCAACCCCTATGCATAAATATGGCAGCCATCATTACAGTAGGCTGGCTCTCTGGCTACAAGTCAGGAAGGCACTTAGATTGAGGGCATTGTGCTGCTCAGATTCAGGACAGAAAAATGACAGTTTGAAATAACAGCACAGTGGAGTGTGGAACATTTTGACTGAGCAGAGTCCTGTGAGCAGGCATGCCGTGGGTCTCTAGATTTTCAATCAGTTCTTAGAGAAGGCATGGATGGGGGTAGGGGATAAAGTAGAGAGGGTCTGGCAGAAGACAAAAGACAAGAAGAAATGGACCCTGGATCCCTTGCTCTTATTCCTTTTTGCTTCTTTTGTGTGCTCTTATTCCAGGGAAGAATAAAATGACTAGACTCTGAAGATGGCCTGAAGTGTTTACTGCCATATACAGAGCTGGCTTGCTGGCTGAGCGTGACTCCGTTTAGGCAAGGCAGGACTAGGCTGGCTTTTGAGTGACAAAGACAAGCACAGCAAGAAGGATCATGTAGTCCTGAACTCCCAGCTCTCCCTCAGGTCCTTCTCCATCCAGAAGCACTAACCACATCCTGCCCACCTCTTTCACTCCCCTGGAAGTTCAAGTTCCTTGTTATCTAAAGTCTAAAGAATGGACTCAGACATGCACATCCTCGGAGTTCCTCCACACATCTGCTTCTGGTCATCACTGTGCACCTCTGCACATAGTAGGTGTTCAACAATAGCAAAAGTTTAAGAGGTTGAGAGAATAAATGGCTCATACCCTTTCTCTGTCTACCATGAGTAATAGAAAAGACACCGCTTCTTGAATTCTGCATTACCAGCCTCTAACCTTTTCTCCAAACTGCCAAGGACATTTTGGATCAGACACTTATTCTCCAATACAAAAATAAAATAAAATAAAAAAATAAAAAGTAGGCTCACAACCACAGTGTCTCCTTGGCACTCTAAGTGAAACTCAGGTCCAGCCCATATTCTGTATATTGTAGACGCCCACGCTGCCCGTGTCCTCTCTCTTCTCTGTTCTGCCCGCACATATCACTTACTGGCCACTTGCTGGTCTCACTTTACTGTGCAGGGTTTCAGACATTTTCTGCCAATTACTTCATAAACAGCTTTTCACAGAAAAGAACTGCGTTTAATTACTTCTCTTACATTCGAGTCACTGCACTAGCTGGAGCAAAAAGTCGGTAATTATTTGTTGACATGAATCAGTGAGAAAGCATCACATTTCAACATTCCTGTGAGGAGTTTCAGACAAGCTGGGGAGACAATTTGGGGGCGAAGAGTTCTGGCTGCCCCCTCCAGAGGACTGTGCTTTCGTTCTGGCTCCACTGTTTGCTAACTTGGAGAAATCATTACCTCAATTGGCCTCAGTCTGAAAATGCAAAACAAACACAAGGCTATGTCTACAGGGATGCGGTGGGCTTTTTAAAAAGATGGTGGTCCTTGGCACTCAGAGGCATAGGCACCATTGCTGCCATGTCTCCTCTCACTGATCAGGACCTTCAATAACGAATGTACAAATGTCTGTTTGACTCAGAGAGGAGTCTCAGGTGCCTGGGTGCACAGCCACCCAGTCATAGGACCCTGTGCCCAGGAGCGAGCGCCAGGACAATGTGTCACTACTGAACTCTTCACATAAGCTTCCCTAAGATATTCGGTATTGACATCAAAACATGCCTTTTCTCATGTCAGCTATGCATGTGACATGAATCAAGGACCACCAGAGAGTTCCAGCTTCTGGGAACATGTCCTTAGCAGCTTCCATAGTATGAAATTTCACTAATGGAAACCTGTTTTTCTGAGAAAAGCTAAAAGATTTATTGCCAAACCTCAGCTAAAAACACAGCTTAAATGATCAAAATTAATAAACTGCTAGAAAAGCAGGCAGGGGTCATGATAGGAATGAGAAGCTTATTCGGAAAGAACACAACAAAAATAAGATGAGCTCTACCGGTCAACTTCTTCTGACAAAGTCCAGCACTCACTGCTTCAGGATGGAGGTGCTGTGTGTCAAAAGCAAATCCCTAATTATTGCCTGGCAATTTTGTCTACTGCCGATATCCAGGAGGATAACTAC
>LOJH01039128.1:5288-17609 GCA_001685095.1 Ellobius talpinus | reverse complement strand
GTGTGTGTGTGTGTGTGTGTGTGTGTGTGTGTGTGTGTGTGTGTGTTGGGGGATTGCACTCAGTATTGAACATGCCTGGCGCACTCTGCCTCCAATCTACGTCCTGACTCATCTTCAACTTCGTGCTTTCCTCTTACACAACTCCTCATGCCTAGGAGGTTTCCTGACTCCCAGTTCCTCCTCTCCTTTCCTCACTTATTTGATCCCCAGAGGTGTCTCCCCATGTTGCAAGGTATCCATGGTTTGTCATGATTTCTTATTCTTGCCCATGTTTACCTAAGTGCTCCTAATAGTAGATATTGGAGTTGCTGGCTACTATAAAAAGGATTTTAAAACATTTTTTGGGGGGTGGGGGCTTATTGAGACAAAGTCTTGCTGCAGAGCAGAGTTGGCCTGTAACTCCTGTGTAGCCTAGCTTGGCCTTGAACTTATAGCTGTCTCAGTTTCCTGAGCGTTGGGTTTAGAGGTAAACTAGCACTGTGCCTGGTCTGCTATCTTCTTTTTCAAATACTGTTTGCTGGGCCAGTGAGATGGCTCAGCGGGTAAAGATGCTTGCTGCTAAGTCTAAAGGCCTGAATTTGATCCCTTGACCCTATATGGAGGAAGGAGAGCCAACTCCAGCAAGTTGTCCCTCTGAGCTCCCCTTGAAAGATGGAGTGTGTGCTCCCTCCCGCCAAATAAATGCAATAAAGCACTGCTAAGGTTAGTTCTGTGCCCGAAACTTAACCTTTGGTCCCCACTCCCTGGGGAGCTCTTTCTCTGAATTAGCTCCCTCCAATTAGAACTGGGTGGAAGGAGATTTTCACTTCTCTTTTGAAATGTTAAAAGCGGGTACTTTCCCTACCACCTGAGCAGAGTGAGTGGAAAGGAGGCCAGGGTTTGGATTCGCATTGGGGAGGCCAGAGCTTGTCCTGGGAACAGCTTTGGAAGAGTCTAATCCAGCATGAGCAGTGGGCTGGCTTGCTGTGCTGGCCAGGGCTGACGTCTGTGGAGGGGTGGGAGTCTGTATCTCTCTGACCACATTCCTGGGGCAACTAGGCTAATGTTCAAATCTATTCCCATTTAGTAGAGTGAGTTTGTTTCCAAAGTCCTATCCATTTATTGCTGGCGGTTTTATGTTAAGGGTCTTCTGTGACTACCTCCCCCCTACCTTGCGGGACCGACACTGCTCCCTGATAAATTGCTTGGCCAGAGTGTCTCCATGGCAACCTCTTCTTCCCAAAGTTCAAAGGTTTTCTTCACTTGCTTTCCCACAGTGCCAACGTTTTGCTGGACCAACATCTTATCCCCAAGCTGGCTCATCCAGTGGCTCATCCGTGCCCTGCCGATAAAAAGACCAAATACACCGTCATGAAGACCCACGTGTTCCAGGCCTCAGCTGCTTATCTGCCTGAAAACTTCATCAGGGCGGGGCAGCTGAGCAAGCAAGTGGATGTCTTCAGCTGTGGGATTGTAAGGGTCTTTTGCTCTGCACGGGGCTGGCGTGGAGGTGCAGTCGAGGCAGCCAGACTGTGGCACTAGGCCAGGTCTGAGACAAAGCCTATTGTGGCATCCTTTCAAATCTTTTGTTTCAGCTGTTTTTAGTTTATGGGCACACGGATGTGTGTGGGATGGGGTGAGATGTGGGGGTGTGGGCCTGTAGGTCAGGTGTCCTTTTCAGGTACTATCAACCTCCGTTGGTTCTGGGTCTTTCATTAGGTTGTTGCTCACCAGTTAGGCTAGACAGTGGCCAGTGAACCCCAGGGACCCTCTTGTCTTTCTATTCCCCAGTTCTGGGATTACAAGTGCATGCCTCAACACCTGGCATTTTTATGTGGTTTCTCGGGATCCGAACACAGGTCCTTATATTTGCAAGATGACCATTTCACTGACTGAGCTATGCCCCAAGTTTGCCCCAATTTTTCACTCTCCTTTTTTTGGTGCTGGAGATAACTCCCAGGCCCTCAGTCATGCTAGACATGTGCTCTACCACTAAGCCATATTTCTTGTAAATTATTTTTGTTTTTTTGTTAGTTTTGTTGTTGTTGTTGTTGCAACGAGGTCTCACTCTATAGCCCAGGCTAGCTACTTATAATCCTCCTGCCTCAGCCTTTTTTAAGAAGCTGGAACTGTAGGTGTGTGCCACCGGTCCTAACTCTCATGGTCTATTTTGTATGGCTTCTGAATTATGTGTGATTTTCATGTCTGTAAAGGGTTTCCATAGCTGGGTGAGGAGTACACACCCATAATCCCAGCATTTAGGGGACTGAGGCTGGAAGATTGCTTCTAGTTTCAGGCTAGCCTAGGCTACATAGTAAATTCTTGGTCAATTTGACCTTGTCTGACTCTTAAAGTAAAAAAAGGTATAAACAGAAGCTGTACATGGTTGGTGAGTCTAGTGCCTGCAGATATTATCTCTCAACTTTTTGATTCCCATCCACACTGCCGGCTTAGCCAACATTTCTTGCGTCAGAGATCCACCAACCTCGGCCTCCTAAGTGCAGGGATTAAAGGCGTGTGCCTCCCTGCCCAGCTCCACCCATCTTTCCAACACCCATTTATTATTCCCGTCATAGTCACATCTGTAGTCAGTGTTCAGCCGCCTCTCCTGTGTACTTCCTGCTTCATGGCCAGGTCCCAGGTGCTCAGGGCCCACCCAGCCTGATGGTCTGCTCAGTTTGTCTTGAGGACACTGACTCCTCTCCATGTCTACAGGATGGGAGCATTCAAAGGGCTTAGTGGACACATAGGTTTGAAAGGTACGGTTAAGCAAAGCCAAGCAGGTTTTTCATTATAGTTAAGAGGAGCTTTTAACAGGATGGTGACCCTATGACCTGGATGACCCCGTGACCTGGGTTGTGAACTCACCAGAGAATGCTATGCAGGCTTTCCCAGCTTCACTTGACGGTGGAACCTCAATTTCTTGGTGTGTCTGTCTGCCGTGGTGTTCCACAGAATCCGCTTGGGAAATGCTGCCTGAGAAACCCAGCCTATTTGTCTGCAGCCACACTCAGGCCTTTGCCTCTGTCCTCCTCCCTGTCTTGAACTTTGTACTTCCTCTTCTTGACCACAGTCTCCTCTCTGTCCACATCTGCCTCTGAAGCCCACACTCTCAGCTGGACCTCTGTGTATGAGATTCAGTTTCTTTCTGGCCCTGGCTGGCCTCTCAGCTGACTCCCATCGTCTCCACAACTCCCTGCAATTCCCTGTGAGCACTTCAGTGAGGAAAGCAGCCCTACTTGAAGAACCAGTGGCTCTCTGGTAGGAGAGACAGGGGAAGTTCTAAGAGAACCTAGGCAATTTAGGAAGACTATCTCAAAACAAATACAACAGAATCAAACAAAAGAAAGAAGTCAAAACAAACCAGTAGGGCAGACCCTTTCACCACCAGGCAGTATGGCCTAATCCAGTAAAATTTCAGTCATGTAATTCCTGCCTACTCCATGTCTGGACCTCAGGTTTACCTTCTGTAAAATGGGGTTAGTGGTGCTTATAGAGAGTAATGGGTCTGGGTGTGGTGACACACTCCTTTAATCTAAGCACGTAGGAGGCAGAGGCAGTTGATTTCTGTGAGTCAAAGATCAACCTGGTTTACAAGGTGAGTTCCAGGGGAGCCAGGGCTATGTGGAGAGTGTTGGCTGGAAGCTTCACCTTAGCCCCTGGCATCCATATGTTCAATGAGTCTGGAATGTTTGGGTGGAAGCTCCACCCCAAGCCCCCTCCCCTGGGAGTTGCCTCAGTCCAGACTCCATCCCTGAGAAAGCCAGCCAAATGATGACCCCTCCCCAGAGATGCTCAAGATCACTCCCAAAGGATATTTATACTGCCCCCCAGAGAACAAACACATGGTTTTCAGGTCTTCCTTCCCCGGTCTCCTCTGGGGGGGGAGCTGGAAAGCCATTTGGGAGTGTTGGTATCCATTAAACCCGGGCTTTTCCTAATTTGGTTTGCTTTGGTCTGATTCGGATCATTGTGTCGGCGGAGGGGCTCATCGGGGTGCAGAAACTTTTCATTGAATCAAGCCAAATCAAACATGCCCAGGTGTGCACATGCCACAGTGTATGATGGGTCAGAAAACAACTATCCGGAGTTGCTGCTTCTCTTCTGCCTCCTTTTGGGATCAAAATCAATGATCTGGCCTGCCTGCCACTGCCTCATCTTGCCCGCTCTATCTTAGTGGTTTGTGGGTTTATTTTTTTTATTTATTTTTTGGGGGGGTTGTTTGGGTAGCCCTGGCTGTACTGGACCTCACTCTGTAGATCAGGCTGGCCAAAATGTCTCAGTGTTTTTGTGCCCACTAAGTGACCCTTGTCAGGGACTTGTTCATTCCAGAACCACGTGGCTGAGACAGAGAAGGCGTTGTCCAGTCTAATGGATTGTTTCCTGTTTCTCCCTGCCTGCAGGGACCTGGTTGACCCTCCCTTCTCAGCTGATCCACTTCCCCTTCTGTTGTGGCACCCTGTGCTGCCCTCTGCTGGCCACTGCCAGTGTGCTCCTCATTGCCCTAGGAGCAGGGTCACCTCAGTGGCCAGTGTCTGCTCTCACTGCTGCAGGAGGGTGTGGGAGAAGCTTGACATAGTCCAGCTGTTCATTCTGTAGCACAGCTGCTCTACCCCATGTGGCAGATGCAGAGTCAGGGCCCAGGTTTCAGTTCCCAGCCCTGAGCTCACTTCTTGTGCAGGGCAGGATTGCGAATGCAGGCCTCTGCTTCCGGAACCTTCCACGCCTGTGTCTTTACATTGCTGAGAATCCTGTGAAAGGCAGGCTTGCTTTTCAGATGGACACGGATCCCAATTTTCCACTTGGGTGTTTCCTTGACCTGCTTAGGGCTGTGCTCCTTTGTGAGTGAATTAAATAGAAAACGAATCATGTTGGTGTGGCAGGAGGATCAGGAACTCGAGGTCATCCTCAGCTACAGAGTAAGTTCATGGCTGCCTGGGCTACAGAAGACCTGTCTCATAAACAAAAGATGGGTCAGGATGGCTGAGTGGATAAAGGTACTGGCTGCCAAGTCTCCGTGGGACCCATGTAGTGGAAGGAGAGAACCAGCGCCCACAACTTGCTGTTTAACCTTTACACAAGCGCCATGGCATAAGAAAACCAACACATACCCATACACTTTTGATAAATAAATGTCATGATAATAATAAAACAAAAAAGAAGCCTCTGCCATTGCCTAAATCTTTGGCTGACCTCGGGCATAGCAAGCTCACACTGACTCTGTGTTCTGGCTTATCCAGGTATTAGCTGAGGTCCTCACTGGTATCCCTGCGATGGACAAGGACCGCAGTCCAGTTTACCTGGTAAGACCTCCAATCACTTCTGGTCGGTTGGCTGGTGTCATTGGGCACACGTCCTCCATGTGGGCAGCAGGGCCTTGCCCATTGCCCACAGAGTTCTCAGAGCTCAGTCCAGAGCTCTCTGTGTTTACCACACCTACCCACAGTGCCACTTGGGAAGTACAGCAGCTGACCCTGCTTATATGTGAGCTGAGCCACATTCTATTCCTAGCTTTGTTCTTTTTCTTTCTTTCTTTTTTCTTCTTTTTTCCCTTCCAGGGTTAGGGGAGGTCTTACATTGGAGCCTAGGCTGTCTTTGAATCCTTGGAGATCTTCCTGCCTCCGGTGTCTCTCAGTTGTGGGATTACAGGCGTGTGCCACACACTCAGCTGCAGCCCTGCTAGTGAGCGTCTTCCCATCACAGCCTGCCTTCCGTTTCTTTGGCGAGTCCCTGCATGCGCTAGTAAAGCTGTTGTCGTTCATCCCATGCAGACTGTGGGACGTGTCAATCACTGTTTGACTTCTCTTTTGTTGCTTGACTTCACTCACTGTTTTTTCTAGTTTTCCTTCGAATTTCCTGGGAGTTGGCTCTTGAGACCTGCCTAGGTTCATGGTTGAGTCTTCTGTCGAGAATGCTTTGTCAGGGCTCCCCACACGGTGAAGTCACTGCTGGCTCCAGATGAGACAGACCTCTCTTGCCTGGAGGGTCAGGAGATGGGGCTTCATGAACAGCTTCTGGATCCCTTGTCTCTCTCTGTAAACCACTTCAGCTATGCTGATTTCTCCCTCCTTGAATGGTGCCGTGTTTCCCCAAAGATAAATAGTGAAGAGGTCATGCTTACACAAGGAACTGTGTGAGTGTCAGAAGTGCCATGCTGGCCTTAGTGGTCTTTCCTTCCAGGTATTGAATCTCTGATGGTGTCAGGCATGTGTGTTCTCAGATCCTGAAACCACCTATTTGCTGGCTGGGGAAATGGACGCACAACGGGGCTTACTTTTTTATTTTACTTTTTTTCTCCCTCTGAGATAAAATCTTGTTCTAAGGCTGGCTTTGAATTCCTGGGCTCAAGCAATCCTCCTGTCTTAGCCTCCTGTGTAGCTGGAACCACAGGCCTGTGACACCACACCTTAGTTTTTTAAATCCGTGGTGCTGGGGAACAGATGTGGGCATCACAAACACTAGGCAAGGGCTTGACCCCTGAGCTACATTCCCAGCCCTTGCTTTGCCTTTGAAGCAAACATCAGATCCCGTGGCTGGTACGCTGTCAGGACTGTTTTCTGAGTTTGTATGAAAGGTTGTATAAAGTGGCTAGTTAAATTTACATTGAATGGATACATCACTTTTACTGAAAAGGCTACAAACAGGCTAGAGAGATGGCTCAGTGGTTAAGAAGTCAAACTGCTCTTTCAAAGGACCCAGGTTCAATTCCCAGCACCCACATGGCAGCTCACAGCTGTCTGTAACTCCAGTTCCAGGCAACCTGACACCATCACACAGACATACATGCATGCAAAACAGCAATGCACATAAAATAAAAATAAATAAATTATAAAAAAGTCTACAAAGATCTGCCTTTATTTCCAGCACTTGGGAGGCAGAGGCAGGCAGATCTCTGTGAGTTCAAGAACAGCCTGNCAATTCCCAGCACCCACATGGCAGCTCACAGCTGTCTGTAACTCCAGTTCCAGGCAACCTGACACCATCACACAGACATACATGCATGCAAAACAGCAATGCACATAAAATAAAAATAAATAAATTATAAAAAAGTCTACAAAGATCTGCCTTTATTTCCAGCACTTGGGAGGCAGAGGCAGGCAGATCTCTGTGAGTTCAAGAACAGCCTGGTTTACATAGCAAGTTTCAGGACCACAAGAGCTACATGAAGAAATTCTGTCTTAAAAAACAAAACAAGGGGCCGGAGACCTGGCTCACAGGTTAAGAGCATTGGCTGCTCTTCCAGAGGATGCAAGTTCAATTCCCAGCACCCACATGGTTGTCTATAACTCCAGTTCCAGGGGATCTGACACCCTCACACAGACTTGCATGCAGGCAAAACACTAATGCACATTAAATAAATAAATAAAAAACAAAACCCAACCCAACAGAAGTGTACTAACAAGGAAAGGTATACAGTTAGCTCCCCGAAAAATCAGTATGTTCAATTGTGAAAACCCTTTTGAGGTGGTCACAGTACCAGGAACTGGTGGAAGGGCAGAGGACGCAGCTGGGAGAAAGAGGGAGTCTCCCCTGAGAGGGACACCTGTCAAATAAGGGAGAGAAGACCTTGATTCCAGAGACTGCAGGGTGAAGAATTAGAAGGAGGGCTAAGAGAGAGAGAAGGAATGGGGACTGCCTGGCTGCGGCCAGGGGAGGCCCTGTGGAGGAAGGGATGGTTGAGTAAGTGACTAGAATGGACCGAGGGACAGAGACTAGGTAAAGGGTGCATTTTAGGCAGCGAAATCAAGCCTCACTATGTAGCTCAGGCTGGCCCTAAATTTACAGACTTCTTCCTTAGTCTCTATAGAGTGCTGGGATTACAGATGTATGCAATCACACCCAGCTTTAGAATGCTGTGTATCTTATGTAATTATAAATATGTGCATATGGAGCAGTGTTATATGCACTAACAATAAATAAGCATACACTGATTTGATATGACAAAAGAAGAGGTTGACTTTGAACTCCTGATTCTCCTGCCACCACTTTCTAAGTGTTAGAAAAGGCACACACCACCATTCCCTTTTGTTTTTCTTTCTTTTTTCTTTTCTTTTTTTTGGTTTTGTTTTTTTATTTTTTCAGGACAAGGTTTCTTTGTAGCTTTGGGTCCTGTCCTGGAACTAGCTCTTTTAGACCAGGCCGACCTGGAACTCACAGAGATCTGCCTGCCTCTGCCTCCCGAGTGCTGGAATTAAAGGCATGCACCACCACCGCCTGGTTCCATTCCATCTTTATCTGGCTTTGTGCACGCTGTGTGAGCAGTGTACCAACTGAGCTGCAGCCCTGGCCCTGGAAATGAGCTTGCTTTCTCCCGCTGTCACTGCTGATTCTTTCTCCTGTTTCACTTTCAGTGATGTAATTCCTGGCACTCTTTGCCATTAGTTCTGAGCAACAACCTCTCATAGTTTTTAGTTTTTTCTTTTCACATCTTTCTTGGTGAGATGTTTCAAATACCTTTTGAAAAAGGCACCTCTGAGCTTTTTATGGTTCTGCTTCACTCCTGTGGATGCTTCCAGCCCCTCCACCCGGGCCCCCAGTTCTCCCCTTCATTTTGATTCTCTTGAAGAAGCTGCTTCCAATTGGCAGTGCCTGTGACTCCAATTTCCGCAGTCAAGGGTGACCTTCAGGACCTGCAGCTTTCTGTCCCTTTCACTGGCACCTTGGTACCAGCAGAAGCAAAAAGGACCTGTGTACATGTTAATGTGATTAATTTATGAGACTGTAGAGATGGCTGCAGCTAAGAGCACTGGTGACTCTTCCAGAGGACTCGAGTTCAGATCCCAGCACCTGTGGCCAGTGGCTCACAGCCACCTGTGACTCCAGCTGCAGGGGAGCTGATGCCCTCTGTTGGCCTCTGCAGGCACTCATACACATGGCAGGCACACAGTCTCAAACACACACACACACACACGTAAATAAAACAAATCTTTAAAAAAACGGGATTAAATTGGGGCTGGAGAGATGGCTCCGTGCTTAATAATGCATACACCACTCTTTCAGAAAACCTGAGTTTTGTTCCTAGAACCCTCACCCAGGGGCCTTTATCCTATAACTCCAGCTCCAGAGGATCTGACACCCTCTTCTGGCCTCTGAGAGTATATGTACTCACACATACACACCTACATACAGACACAAACACACATACCCACAAATAAAAATAAAATCTTTTTGTTGTTGTTGTTTTGTTCTTTTGAGACAGGATTTTTCTGTGTAGCGCTGGCTGTCCTGGAACTCACTTTGCAGACCAGGCTGACTTTGAAGTCAGAGATCCTGCTACTCCTGCTACTTGAGTCCTGGGGTCAAAGGAATGTGCTACCACTGCCCAGCAAAAAATTAAATCTTTCAAAAAATATTAAATTATAAGTGCTGGGCATGTGGTAAGCACTATGCAAATGTTGGCTGTTAGTATTCACTGTACATATATTAATCAAATGGAAGACATTTATTGGAAATGGGCTATTGAATATTTTTTCCATCCATCACACTTTGTACTTTAGGCCCGTTATTGGATTTGTATTGTGTTACACCCAGAAATAGGCCTTTCATGGTCTCATTTTCTATGGAGTCGCTGAATCTGGACAGACAAAGCCATTTCAGATGAGCTGTAAATGTCACAGGGAATGCCCTGTGCACAGAGCAAGTCCTTGGGTGCTGAACTTGTTTGGGGACATCACGTTTCTTTTTAAGACATCTTGCCACACCAGGCATCTCACCTGGGTTTCCTCATTCTCCTTCCAACAGAAGGATTTGCTTCTTAGTGAGATTCCCAACAGCACTGCCTCACTCTGCTCCAGGAAGACGGGCCTGGGGAAGGAGGTGGCGAAAGAGATCTGCCGGAAGCACCTGGAGAGGAGGGCAGGGCTGCTGCCCGAGGCCTGTGCCGAAGCCTGGGCCACTGTTGTGTGTCTCTGCTTGCGAAGGCGTAACGTCAGCCTGGAGGAGGTGAGCTCTCTTCTGCCTACTGCCTTACCGAGGGAGACTCACATACTGGTGATGTAATAAGTCACATTTAGACTTGGTTGTTGTCAGCAGAACCTGCTGGGGCCAGGTCAGCAATCAGGATTGCTGTGTGGGTCATGGGGGGACCCTAAGAGGGGGTGTCTCGCTGGGCTGCAGGGGGTGCAGGACAGGGCCTCTCATGGGAGTCAGTCTCTTCCTGTCTCCCCTCAGCCTGCTATCTCTCCTGGTGTGTCACTGGCCCTGTGGCTTTTCCTCCACCCTCTTGGAGAGGATGGTTTGGAGTGGCCCAGGGGTTCCTAAGCTGTGCTGTAATAAGTGCCGAAAGGCCTCTCACTAACCACAAAGGATATATCCACCTGAGCAATCCATTACTATCCTGTTGTCCTGGGTTCTTGCTCTCTGGACGGGAGTGGTCCATGTGGTGAGCACCAGGATGGTGTAGGGCGGGACTCACTGTGTTGAGCCTGACCAGGAACTGACGCTTAAGCATATACTGAACAACCCAAGAGGAAGGCCCTGGCTGAGGGAGAGGCTGTCATGTCTAAGTACAAGTGGTTGAGGCATAAATTCTCTGGGCAGAGTAGCTTGTCATGAGGTTGGTGAGGAAAAAAGGCCAGAATTAGAGGGCCCTGGAGGCACAGGGGGATTTTTCAGGTCACTGAGGATGTCAGCAGGAGCAGTATATAATCAGACATTCTAAGCAGGCCTCCCCTTCAACCACACACTTTCAAACCTCCAGTTAGTTATTCATTCCGTCAGTGGTTCAGTGTGTCAATTAAGGCTTGGGTAGAGTGACCACAGTGAGATGGCAACACACATTGGTTTACACGAGACAGACATTTGCTGCCTTTAGGTGAGTGGTTTGGATACAGACAGGCAGTACTGCAGTGGCATTAGCATAGTACTAGGGTTGTGTTAGCTACATAGCTCCGATTTCAGGGTTCAAGATGATAACCGTCTCTAGCCTGTTGCTCAATCCGTTCTACCATATGGATCTTGGGGCTCAAACTCAGATTGTCAGTCTTGGCAGCAAGCACTCCTGAGCTGTCTCACCAGCCTACACACTGACATTTTATTTTTTTATTTTTGTTTTTCGAGACAGGGTTTCTCTGGGTAATGGCCCTAGCTGCCCTGGAACTAGGTCTGTAGACCAGGCTGGCCTTGAACTCACAGAGGTCTGCTTGCCTCTGCCTCTCAAGTGCTGGGATTAAAGACATGCGCCGCCATCGCTTGGCAACACACTGAATTTTTTTCAAGTCACCAAGGAAATGAAATTTTCTCAGTAAGGGTGTGTATAGTGATCTGTAGTGCGTACCAGTAATCCCAACTACCTGGGATGCTGAAGCAGAAGAACTACAAGCTTAAGACCAGTTTGGGCTACAAAGTGAGTTCAAGGTGTGGAGGCAGTTTAATGAGCTCCTAGATCTCGTTTGTAAGAAGATAAACGAGAAGGCCCAGGATGTAGCTCCATGTAGTGTGTTTGCCTAGCGTGCACACCCAAGGCTCTGCATTCAACTCAAGGTCTTATAGATACACACAGAAACCTGCCACACCTGACCCAGTCATCGTGATCAGAAGAATGGGGTGCGGTGATTGGACCACCTGAATTCACGCACTCACCTGTGGCTCTGGGTGCTGGGGTCAAGTTCAGATCTCTTTAAGGAAGGATGCTGTTCTTCCCACCACAGCAGACATTTGATTATGATGCCCAGGAAACCAGGTGCTGGCTCTGGTTTTAATTCAAGTTCCTGTCTTATCTGTCTCCTCCCCCAAGGCACGAGTCTCCATGGCGGGGGTGGACGAGCAGCTCCGAGGTCAGCCATCCCTCCCCTGGAGCAGGGTTTCTGAGGCCACAGGCCTGTCTTCCAATACACCAGAGGAAACAGATGACGTTGACAATTCCAGCCTGAGTGTCTCCTCTTCTGTGATGGGAACGTCGTGTGCAAGGGTTGCCTCGACTTCACTCTCCAGGGAAGATGGATTAGCACAGCCATCGACCAGTGTGAGACCAGAGGCTGACTCCTCCTCAGAGGTCTGCACAGGCCCACAGCCACCTCAGGACGGTAAGCTTAGAAGGATGAGGTGGCCATGCACCATCATCCCTGTGACCCTCCCTTGGGCCATCCCTCCCCTCTTCTCATTCATGAGTCTGTTTAGTTATTCAGGCATTCACAGCTCAGCGGTTACACAAAGAGGAAGCCTGACTCACCAGTGACCGCTTATTTCTGTCTGCTCACTGACCTCTTAATTTTTTCATACCTCTACCTCTATACTGCGCCCAGGTCATCGCTCCTGCATGCCTGCTGGGACCACTGTGTGGCCTCCCTAATTCTTGATCCGCTGGGACCATTGCGTGGCCTTCCCCATTCTTGATTCACTGGG